>CM069601.1:6855000-7165000 GCA_035771175.1 Paratinospora sagittata
CTTCAACATGTTTTGACAATGCAGTTGAATCCATTAGATATATCTAGTTAGCACTGAAACAACTACGTCAAAGAGATTAGATAACACAGGTATGTTGTTTGCAATCATCAAAACAAAACTGGGTGAGAGTAGTTATATCAACAATCTCCCCCTTTTTTATGATTTCAAACAAATTCACTATTGGCCTGATTGAAGCACGAAACATGATTTCTCAAATGAATGAATGAGTTAAGTGAATAATTTTATCATGCCACTTTTAAGAATATACACTTAATAAAAGATTTAACATTCAATTCCATGTGGAATGATCAATCAGATACCAATAAAAACATACTCAAAGATTTGATCAATAAGCACAAAATGTACATGTATATAAATATACTCAAATCAAACATATACATGTGATCATCATAGATGTGTACATCAAAAAATAAAGTACAAATAACATAAGTACACAAAGAGTACAAAAGTGTAAACAAAAAATACAAAACATCTCCAAAATATGTCCAACTCCAAACACTCCCCCTGAGTGTATAAACTCTCCCCCTAGGTATGTGCACAGAATGATCTAGTCAATCAGACCAATCATATTAATCTCTCCCCCTTTTGAAACATCAAAAAGAGGGTGTGCTTATGATGGAGGTGACGATCGAAGATCAAGAGATTCCAACCGGCGAATATATCTAGTGAGGTCGGGGCATCGTCCTCCGTGGCTATGGTACCAGAATCTGTATCAGATATGACAGTGGTAGCAGTAGATGAGGTAGCAGATAAGGAGCCGAAGTGGATAACTAAGTCACGTCCCGGAGATGGTGGAGAGATGCATAATTAATTAAGCACTTGGCAAGTTTGAAAAGTCAAACATTCCCAATTCTCGCCTTATATGTGAAAATTGATCTTTAGCCAAAGGCTTGGTAAAAATATTAGCTAACTGATCTTTAGTTCCAATATGGATCAATTTCACGTCTCCACGGTGCACATGATCTCGAAGAAAATGATGTCAAATTTTAATGTGTTTCGTTCGAGAGTGCATTACAGGATTTTTGGAAATATTTATAGCGCTTGTATTATCACAATAAATATCCGCACATGAAATATTGATTTGATAATCTGAAAGTTGTTGTTTAAGATATAACACTTAAGCACAACAACTTCCGGCTGTAACGTATTCAGCCTCTGTTGTGGATAATGCCACTAAATTCTATTTCTTGCTAAACCAAGAAATGAGTGAATCGCTCATGAAGTGACAAAATCGTGAGGTATTATTTCGATCTGTTAAACTTTTGGCATAGGCAGAATCAACAAAGCTCTTGAGATCGAAAGAAGTTCCTTTAGCATACCAGATGCCCATATTTAGTGTTGTATCAAATTATTCGTTTAATACACTTTAGATGAGACTCTTTAGGATCAGACTAGAATGTAGCACATAGACAAACACCGAACATAATGTCAGGTCTGCTTGCCGTTAGATATAACAAACTTCCTATGATTTCTCGATAAGCTTATGGTCGACTGGTTTGCCTTTTTCATCCTTATCCATTTTGATGGTTGAATTAGAAGGAGTATCAATAGTTTTCAAATTTTCGAATTTAAACTTTTTAATCATGTTCCTTGCATACTTCGATTGGTTTAAGAATGTTCCATTTTTCACTTGCTTAATTTGTAAACCAAGGAAGAAGTTTAATTCTCCCAATCATGCTCATTTCAAACTCACTTGTCATGATAGAAGAGAACTCATCACACAAGGTCTTGTTTGGTGCACCAAAGATAATGTCGTCAACATAGATTTGCATTAGAAGCATATCATTATCTTTGCATTTAATGAATAAAGTTGGATCTAGGGTTCCTTTCTTGAACTTATGATCCAAAAGGAATGTGCTAAGCCTATCATACCACGCTTTAGGAGCCTGTTTGAAACCATATAAAGCTTTTTTAAGTCTATAAACACGACCAAGTTTGTAACTGTCCTCAAAACCGGGTGGTTGTTTAGACCTCTTCGTTTATAAATCCATTCAAGAAAGCACTTTTGACATCCATTTGATATAACATGAATCCGTTATAGCAAGCATAAGAAAGTAATAATCTAATTGCTTTTAATCTTGCTTAAATATATTTTTCCAAATTCCTATAAGTAGTAGAGTAGTGGAAGATAAGTTCATTTGGTATTGCACAAAAAATGGGAGATACATTGTAAGAAGTGGCTATTGGTTGCATAGATCACTAAGCCAACATGATAGCCTTTTTTCATCATGCAAACTAGACTCAAATTGGAAGAAACTACGAAACCTATGCTTGCCTCCAAAAATAAAGGTTTTCTTTTGGAGAATCATGCATAATATCCTCCCTGCAAATGTTAATCTATTCCAAAAAACATGTAATTAGATCCCCTTTTTGTAATTTTTGGCAAGAGGAGCCAGAGACTTTAGTACATGTATCAGGAGAATGCATGCATGCTAAAAATAAATGGGGGCTTACCCAGCCAAAACCTAGGTATGAAGCTATTATTAATTTCATTCAGTGTGGTAATTTCAAAGAGTTTTTTTCAAATTTTTGATAATAGAGAAGTGGAAGACTTCATTACAATTTGCTGGAATATATGAGGATCTAGAAATAAGTTAATAAAAAAATGAAGTTCTCTTTCAAAAGAATCATACAACAGAAAATGTAATTCAATTTGTTCAACAACTCCACTCTATACATGTGAATGATACTGAACATTCTCAAAGAGGTAGATCCTCTTGGGTACCTCCAAAAGATATAGCTCTAAAAAAGAATGTTGATATTGGTATCTACGTAGCCTCAAAACACATTAGAATTGGTGTCATACTTCATGATAGCTAGGGGCAAGTAGTGGCAGCTTTAGCTAAGTGCATGTTGGGTAGAATTCTAGCCAAGGTAGCTAAAGCTGTGGCCATAAGAGAGAGGCTTATTTTGCACTTGATTCAGGGATTATCATACACATAACTGAAGAAGACTCATCTCTAGTGTTATGAAGGCTTTGCTTTCCGAAGAAAAATGATTAGGGTAACTGGGTTTATTGAAGAAAGATTGCAAACATTTGCTATCTTTCGTTCCCAACATTTAAATCAAATCAATGTACAGAGAATGTAATAAAGCTGCATATAGATTAGGTTAGTATGCTTCAACCTTGGAAAATTTTGTTGTATGGATGAAGAGAACTGTTAGTTTTTTAATTTTGAATAAGTCAAATATGGTCCAATATCTTCCATCAATTTAGGAACGTTCAAAAGGCTCAATTCATTACTGCCCATGAAATGCACCGGATGACATTCTTGATGGGAGAATGTCTATAAATATAAGCATCATTCGGTTGAGTCACTAAGCCATTCAATCTCGTTCTTGTCAATATACACCATCACTTGAGATTGTCTAAAGTTTAGAAGCACTTGAACCCACTGAAATTCAATTCCGGATTGCACAATATCAATGGCCCGAGGTACGTTCTTAATCGTTTTATTTCTGCATTTGATCTTTTATGCTATTTAAGGTTATTGAAGCATGTTTAGGTCATAATTTTAGTCTAACAGTTGGTATCACAGCAATAGTTTGTCTCTGTCTTGATTTTTATGCTATCTGGAAAAAAAAATCAAAAGTATTAGCTAAATTAGTTGAAGATCATGAAAATATCATGATTTAAAGTTTCGGATCTCCGGCAAAATCACCGGATTTTGGTCATCGTTTTATCTTCCGCACCCACCGATTGTGATCTCCTTACTCTGGCGATCATTTCGAGTTATTACATGAAAATTTTGGGCAATAAATAGTCGGTATGCATAGTCACCCATGGTGTTCTATTTTTGCAACAACTTTTTGACGAGGAAGATGAACAGCGGCAATATATGAGTTTATTTATTAAAATACATATTTATATATAAAACAGATCTCAGTCGTCCGATTATTCACATGATAAATCGGATTGTGTATAGCAAACAATTTTGAAGTGAGACCCATGGTATTTTCTTGTGATCTTTACATTATGTATGGTTAGAAATTTCAGATTCATACGTATGATGTAGATTGATCATGTATCTTGAGATTGAATTCGGACCGTTAATATTAGATGTATTATAAATATGCATGTAGATCATGATTTTGGCAAACCTGGAATCTGTGACCTAAGGTTGATTGTTATGAATTTTGCATCTATACTGTGCCATCCCTACTATGTACCCTAGTAAAAGTGACCCTTAAAACTCTAATTCCATGGGAAAAACATGAACGTAAAGACTTAAATGTATCTTAAAATGAAGTGTTTAGAACCTTAGAAAACTAGATTTTAGTGCCAAACACCACCTATGAAGTGCTGAGACTCGAAAATGACGAAATCGAAAAGAAAATGTGCAAAATACCCAAAAGGAGGAAGAAGAAACACGTTTTTCATCAGGGGGAAATGCGTTTGGCTTTCGTCACCCGAGAAGGATAGTCGACACTCTAGAAACGTGTTTTTAGGCTCAGAGTCCTATATAAACTCAATTTTCCTCATTTTAAACCTTTTCAACTTTGGCTAAAAAGATAGAGCTCTAGTGACGAATTGGGGGTGTTTGTAGGAGATCCAAAGGAGCTCAAAGGTGATTCCTAAGGGTGGATTAAGGCTACTACGCACTAAAACAAAGAGGATTGGAGGTATAATCTCTCACTTTTCATGATTAATCTTCATTGTTTTGCATTTTCCTTGTTCCTCAAGTTATGGTTATGGATTTGTATGAGTCTCTTGAGGTATTAATGATGATTTTGAAGGTTTCTTGATGTTTTAAACATGTTTTGAGCAAAAATGATAAGATTAGGGAGACTTTGATGAATATGGGAAGGTTGCTTGTTCATCAAGCAACCAAGAGGTTCTTGACTTGGCCTTTAGATATGTGTTTTCTCTTGAGATTTCCTTGAAGATCTTGGTTATTATAGATGAAATAATGATATAAGAGACCCTTTACCCATGATTTTGAGGTATCTTTCTCTCCAAGAAATCATGGAAGGTTTGCTAAGAATCACATGAGGCTTTGCTAAGAATCACATGAGGCTTACTTATATTGATGTATTAGTCCGGAAACATTGATGCTTGAGTTTATTGATGTGAAAGGAACTTAGAATTAAGATTGTTGGGTGCTTAGACTAGAAACAAGTGGATTTGCCTAGTTATGGTTATTAACTTAGGGTTTGAAAATCAAACCCTTGTAATAATATGAATGAGATGAGAAGAACCATTCTCATGAATTAAATGAAGGATGAATCAGTGTTAAATGTTAGTTGGATATGTTTATGTTCAAAATTGATTAAGTATAGTATGTTTTGTAAATGCTAGTAAGTGAGAATCGACAAAGTGAGGTGAGGTTCCCAAGGCGGGGAACTAATTTGGTAACGGTATCACTATGAGTAGATTTCATTCTCGCATCATATGCATATCAACATAACTATAAATGTTGTTTTATATCATGATTCATGCTTATATTCATGTTATGAAATGTTGTTAGCATGAGATGTTGATAAATGAATTTATTTACATATATGAGGAAGACAAGCATGCCTATCATGTATCCATATTTAATTATGTATGTTCTTGTCTTTATTGATGATAATCTTAATTATGCCTTGCTTGAGGTAGAACATGTTTAGGATATATGATGATGTTATTCAAGCTTATGAATGGTTTTGGAGTAATAACATGTCTTTTATTCTAAGGTAGAAGTTGTATGTGATAAAACCTAGCATGCCATAAGTATAGACTTGCATAGTAATATCATGCATAAACATTGAGTATAGTTCCATGTGGTTGGTTGTTGGAAGTAGTTGACATTGTGATGTATGTGAGTGAGGTCTAACGGTAGACACGTCGGTTGGATGTCTAGGGGAAATTTTATTGGTAAATATGACCTCATGGTAGAGACGTCACCGGTTGGACGTCTGAAATACTTTCAATAGCAACCAACCATCAGAACAGGAAACTCGATTGCCATCATAAAGTCATAGGTTTGATACTTCATAGGATTGGAAGTATCTAGGATGCACCTATGTTATATGAGCAGAATGAGACATGATTTTGAACTATGGGTTTTGTGTAAATGTTAAGTTTTTTATGGAATTATCTATTTTCCCTACTTGCACATGTAATAGTTGTACTTATGACATCTATGGTGATTGATGTATGCACGGTTTTAAATCTATTGATGAGCATGTGATGGTGAACATGCAAAATCATCTCACTGGGCTATAAGCTCACTCTACTTATCATTTTTTTTAGGATGCAATAGTGTCCTAGATAAGGGCAAGAGTATCGCATACAGACCCATTTCTCCCCAATGTTGACGCCATTACTTCTTGCTAGTGAGTACCAGATGGAGCGGGAGGCATCTCGAGCTTGGTTAGGACGTTTGATTTTCATTAAACTTTGAGATTTTACTTAGAAATGGATAATTGCAATAACTATTACTTTACCTAGCTTTTCATGATAATTCTGCACAATAGTTGATTATCTTTGTCTTGTAGTTTTCTATGCCTTGTGCGACTTGTTCATAGTTGAATGTGTGTGAGAATAGTGACATAAGTAGAGGCTGAGGGTTACTAGTAATCTATTGGAGAGGGTACTAGCCCGGGTAGCTCGATGTTTTCTTGATTGGAAACTAGGGTCGTCTCATACCCGATCAAGATTATCATATGAGTTTATTATCATTCAGATCTGTGATTTGTGCTTAAATTATGTTAAATTTTGTATCTATAACTTATAATTATATGATTATTCATGCAAATTTGTGTAATGTATTTAATGCATTAAATTTTAAATGTCTAAGTGATGTATATAATTTTGAATAATTAGGGATTAGCCACAACATCTTTAATTATGAAAAAGTTATATAATAAAGTTTTGTAAATCACATAAAGAATTAAAGACATTTATAGTAATTAATTATATTTAATATAATAAATCTTATTCCACATGAATTTTTATTATTTTTATATGATTAATTAGGATAGAGTATCAAATTATATTTCTTAATTTACCCACAAGAATTAGGAAAAGGAACATAATTGGATAGTTTCATCATAAAGTTATAAATGAATCTAATTGAATTAGAATTTTAGCCCACAAACAAGTTATATGTCACTTGATCCATAATTTTTGAAGCATGATTTACATTGGTAAAACATTATATGTATTTAGTAGTCTCAAATTTATGTAATGTAAGCATGTATGCTTAGTTTTTATTTTATTTTATTTTTATGTAGTCATGCAACCTACAAATTACTTTCATATACGATGTGACATTCCCAGACTAAAGGGTGATAACTATAGGGTTGGGAAGGAGTGAATTCTCCTTCATTTGGGGTGGATGGACATTGATTATGCTATTAGGAAAGACGAGCCAGCCATTACTGCAACCAACACTCCAAATGAAATTGCTCTTTATGAACGATGGGAGCGATCCAATAGTCTCAGTGTGATGTTCATAAAGACCAAGATTTCTGCTGGTATTCATGGTTCAATTGATCAGCATGACAAAGTCAAAGATTTACTGAAGGTTATTAATGAGCAATTTGAGACTTCAGATAAGGCACTTGCTAGCACCCTGATTATGTTTCCATCCTTAAGGCTCACCAATGTGAAAGATGTGCGTGAGCACATCATGCAAATAAGGGACATTGTGGCTCAATTGAAGACTCTTGAGGTGATGTCTGAGTCTTTCCTTGTGCACTATATATTGGACACCCTTCCACAAAAATATGGATACTTCAAAATATCCTACAAAAAATATAAGGTCAAATGGTCAATTAACGAGTTCTTTACCATGTGTACATTTGTTCAAAAGGAAGGAAAGAAGGCTCATTATGGAATTGGGTGAGAGTGCATTGATGGTAACACAAAGGAAGAACCAAAACCAAGCTAAAAACAAGTGGAAAGGTAAAATACCACCCCAAGGTGATATAAAAAAGGAATACAAATGTTTCTTCTACAAAAAGAAGCGACACATGAAGAAGGATTACACCAAATTTCAAAAATGGCTTAAGAAGAAAGGTAATCCAATGTCATTTGTTTTTTATGAATCTAATATGGTTGATGTTATTTATAACACGTGATGGATTGATTCTGGTTCAACAATTCATTATTTGAATACCTTGTAGGGTATACGAAACCTAAAGAAGCCAGTGGGAAGTGAGCAATACGTTTATTCAGGAAACAAGATGCATTTACATGTAGAAGCCATTGGACATGAAGTTTAACTTTAAGTAGTGGTTTTATTTTGAATTCAGAAAAGACTTTTTATATTCTTAGTTTTTCTAAAATTTTTATTTTAGTATCAAGACTTGTACCTTTTGGTTATTCCTTTAACGTTTCAGAAACATCTTTCAGTTTATTTTATAAAATTGATCCTGTTGGGAATGGTACATTATCTGATGGTTTTTTCTCTATTAATTTGCAAAATGATACTACTTATGAAGGTATGGATGTTCTTATTGGTACTACACGATGTGTTATGAATGAAGATTCCTCTATGTTGTGCCACCACATATTAGGACATATCTCCATAGATAGAATTAAAAAAATAGTGAATCATGGAATATTTAGTACTTCAGATTTCATTGATTTTCAAACTTGTGTGGATTGTATTAAGAGAAAGCAATCAACCAACTTCCCTTTAGATCTAGTTGTTGTTGAAGCTCCATCTACATATGGCTAAGATTTAGGTCGTAGTGTATGTTGGTCCACCCAAAAGGAGGGTGAATTGGGTGCGATGGTCAATTTTAAATATCTCTTCCAATAACTTAGTGATGTGCATAAATATATTGGAACTGATTGCAAAATTAGAACTCAAACTAAATTGCAAACGTGAGACACACAAGATTTATAGTGGTTCGGCTAAGCCTACGTCCACTACCTAATCTCCCGATTATGATTTTCTCAATCCACTAACTGATTCTCTTACGAGTGAGAACCAAACCGTTACAACTACCCTTTTACAAGTTAAAGGCAAACCTATCCTTTCACGGGCTAAGGATGAACCAAATTTTCTTTTCTCGGGATGAGAAAAAACCCATGTTCCTTTTACGGGATAAGAGGAAGAACCGTTTTCCTTTTATGGGTTAAAGAACAATTGTTTCTCTTTTACAGGTTAAGAGATAACCTATCCTTTTACAGGTTAAGGACGCACCTATTCTTTTACGAGATTAGGACGAACCGATTTCCTACTTGTAGGTGAGGATGAACCTTTTTCTCTTTTACAGGTTCAGAGATAACCGTACATGATTTCAATCCTAACATCATTAAGTGAACTGCATTCACTTGTCCTAGTTGTTTCAGTTCAGAAACACACCCGCATTACAACATAATAATGTTGGTTCTAACTGAGTGGAACACTTTACAATTAAGCTAATTACATAACATTACAAAGATATGAAATATGAAATAGGTAATGCTAAGTTGAAATACACATACAGTCCTTTACCTTTCAATGTTCGATACTGCTCAAGTGCAGTTTCGAAAAAGATGAATGATATGATATAACAATCAGTGCTTCTTTAAAAATAATATGATACCAAATAAACATTGATTTGAAAAATTGAAGGACTAGTGTAAATCAAGGACACAAACAATTTTCAAAGTAGTTATAAAATATAAGTATGAAAACTTCTGGTTCAGTGATCAGTAGTTAATGCAACTACTGATATAGTTCAATACAATACTTAAGATATGAAATTAAGTACAACTGTATTTCTCATGAACTATATCTCAAATTCTATCTTCAGTAAGAATAATACCAAGTATGAATCGGTGCTAAGAATTTGAGTTGATACGAGATCAAATGGATTTTCAAAGATAGAATGAAAATAAGCAGTATGAAAATCATTTGAAGGCGTAAAGGTATCAGTAAAAATACTTGAAAGTTTAGATAATGAAAAATGTTTTGACACAGACTAACTTTCACAAAGTATTGGCACAATACAAAATTATTAGCAAGTTGTTTGATCCTAAGTGCTGATATTTATAGACTTACTGAGACATAGCCGTTAGACATTTGAAGTTCAAATAATATGAACATTTACACACAACGGCTAGAGTGTTATATGAAAATGACAACAAAAATTTTCACTAACATTCTGGTTCTTTTTATATTTCATGAAAAATGAAAGTTTTAGAAAAACTTATTTCATGTATCAGAGAAGATCTCTGATAAGTCTGAAAAGGACTTTGTGCAAAACTCCATTCTGAAAAAGTAAACTGATGCAGTGTACTTGTTCGAACAGTGACGGTTGTTGAATTAGCGACCTGATTCCATAATCAGTGTCCTGACGCATAATATCAACTTTGTCGTTTTGTTCCTTAAGGCGCTCATTGCATATAAGCGTCCCGCTGAACACTTAAGTGAGGACGCTATTAATTCGTAAGTGTCTTGACTTACTTTGATACTTAAACAACTTAAACCTGAGGGCGTTAATGCACAAATAGCGTCTTGCTATGTTTTAAAATAGCTAAGTGCATGAGGGCGCTACTTTCCAAGTAAGCGTCCTGCCTTTTAAAACATAAAACAAAATATGAGGGCGTTACAACTATGTAAGCGTCCTACCAGTTAAAAACATAAAACACAAAAACACAAGCGTGCTAAACACAATAAGCGTTCTGAAAGTTACTAAGTTGATTCCCAAAGATTATGGCACTCATATCCAGATAGCGTCCTGATAGATTATTCAACTTATAACTATCAACGTCTTCAAAGATACATTCTTTGAAGAACTTTAAGAAGTCTTTCAATGAGCTGATGCTGAGTCAGCTTCCTGACAACTTCAGAGGTTGACTAATAAAGGAGGCCACTACTATACAAGTAAGCATCCTAATAAATCAGTTCTATTCAACCTTGAATGTTATCAGCGTCCTAATGAACTATTAGCGTCCTGACATATTAGCGTCCTAACGTTCAGGAGAACGTTGTTATCTCATTAGCGTCCTGAAAGACTTTTTAAAAACAGTTTTGACTCGCGACTAAATATTGATAAATGCGAATAAAAACTCGGTAAATTTCAAATTAAATATATCAAATTAAGTCATTTGAAATACCGTAAAACGTATGATCAAAACATGCAAGTATGCAAGTGGTTTGTGCATGATTTTGGAAAACGTTTGAGCAATGACGATTAGAAAAAGATATACCTTAAACACTTTGTGTATTTCTCATTTCTCATAATCGTTAAATCCAACTCTTCATTATGAGATCTTCATAAGAGCTTTGCGCAGAGTTGAATGTCTTGAATGTTGATCGAAGGATGTAGACTTGAAGCTTGATCGAATCATTCGATTGAAATGATCTTGAAATCATGATGTGATCGTTGATGTTCACTGGTTGAAACGAACTTGACCATTGGATGTGATCTTTGTGTTCCTTGATCGAGTCGTTCCTTGGCTTTTTGTTTTCCTCAGATGCTTTGATGAAATCTTGATAAACGCTCGTTAGCACCGAAAAATACTTTGTTTGTGATCATCAAAATATACTATATCACAGTATATTTAGGGACGAACAAGTGATGAACCGTATAGGTTAATAGTGTATACGAGTCGTTGAAGTTGAAGGACCAATAGCCAATTTTTTGTTCCACCAGGGGGGCGAGTATTGCTCCTTTCCTTCAGTTGAGATTAGTAGTATTTTATTCACATAAACATTTTTTTGACATTTTCTATTTCTTTATTTCTTTTCAACTTAAGGAATTCAGAAAAAAAGCATTAATACAGATTTTTGGATTTATATTATTTTTATTGAGTATTAGTATTATACTTTTTTTCAATACTCGCTCTTCAGATTGAAGAGGAATGAGAGCGACCTTATTGCCAGGGGATCGCATGGGAAGCTTACGTTTTTGACGTGGCATGGTCGAAGAGCAAAGAAAATTGTGAAAAATATGAAAATAATGAAAGCCTAAGGCAAAACCTAGAAGTGACAAAAAAGCACAAATATCTATTAAAGATGAAGATTTTACCAAAGATTCGAAGAAATCGAAGCTGAAATTGACAAAACGTAGAGTTCGAGGAGTGAGTTGGGAAGGGCGAGAGCAAACGCTAATGAGCTAGGGCAAGAAATGAAGGAAATGAACTAGATGACCTATTTATGGGTCGAGGTTACTTCTAGTAAATGACCCTAGCTTCTAAACCCATGGGGTTACCAACATCATCATCACACAACTCACAAATTGTAACACCCAGTAAATTGGTCAAATGCATATGTTGACTTATACATATTGTAGACGTATTTATATGCATATACATATGTATATTGGCCTTAGAATAGGAAAATATAAGTATGGTAGAGTCATTGATACACTAGGATGTTAGTTGTGTAATAAAATGTCCCATACTTTGAAAAATTTCAAAAGTGGACTTTAAAGAACGCGCTCCTTGAGGAGGAACACACTCCTGCGGTGAATTCCAGATAGCATGATTTTTAAGATTTACGCAAGGAACGAGTTCCTGATGGAAGAAGCGCACTCAACGGGGAAAAACAAAGAAAAAAATATTTATGGGCAGAGCAGGCCTAGGAAGGAGGAACGCGTTCCTCGAAGCCTGACTGTGTTTTTTTAAATGGATGGTGAGACGGTTTCTTTATTTTAAAATGAAATTTTTAGTCGTTTCGAGCTGAGAAAAGAGAAAAACGAAGGGAAAGAGGAAACGAGAGCTAGGGATTGCGATTCCAAGATAAGATTTGCTCTGTTTTCAATAAAAATTGTGTAGATTTGTTCATTGCGAAAAGTTGTGTAACATACATCATTTTTATAAATTTTCAATGGTTATTTTGGTGGAGTGGGGAAACGAAATGTAAGCTAGAAAGTGTGCATTTTGTATGAATTTGATACGTAAGTGACTTGTGATAAGTGTGCATGTTATTGCTTTTGAAATCACTAAAAAATAATGGGTTTCCATGCACGAACGCCCCACCACTACTGTTGTATCAGTTGAGGGTTTGGAAGCAACTGTAATGGTGTTTTTGTTTGTGTTTGATGCTGAAATTTGTTGGAAATAGATTGGTCATCAATTGTATGCAATTTACATCGAGAATCATCGGTTGATTTGGTGAATTGGGCAAGTTGTGAGTAAGCAGCTAGTCTATTGAACAATAGGCTGTGCGTTGTCTGCGAGTATTTCTGTACTTTGGTTTTCTATATATAACATTGTATGATAGAAATTGTGTTATGAATCATGAGCGTGTATATGTATATGCATTGCTTTGAATTCATGACAATGTTTGACATTGAAGCGTGTTTTAAACTTGTTAGAGCAATTTGAAACATGCGATCATTTTCAAGAAATAGTCCTGCATGAGTAAAGAGAAAACTAATGGCTTGAGTGATGTTTCTAGATGAAAGTGGAATGAAATTCTAATTTGAAATGATCAATGTGAAAAAAATAGGGTAATAAGAAGTTCGAGTGTAGACTTCTTATAAATGCATAATAAGGGGTGAGTACCCGCTCTATTATTCGCAAGAGGAAATGGATATGATTTCGTTGAAAATGTGCATGTTTTAGAAAAAACTATTGCATTTGAATTATGTCATGAACATATATATATTCTGAAATGTTTCATATGTGTTTTGAATGAGATTTTAATATGTATGAATCACATGTTTCTTTAAATGCATATATGATGCCACAGTTAGAAATATTCACTGAGCTGTGGTTGCTCACTTTATTCTCAAACATTTCAAGTTTAGACTCCATGGGCAAGGGGAAGGCATGAGAATGATAAAAGCTCCTTCTGTTTTGAAATGTATGTAAATGTTTGAGAATGTTTAATTACTTATTTTGAGTTGTAATTAAGTATATAACACTATCTATAGTATATGTATCACATAGTTGGGAATGAATGGCATAGATAGTTATGCATGGGAATATATATGAATTTTGAGGTTTATGTGTGTGAATGGAAATGGGATGAATATTTGTTTGCGAAAAAAAAAATCAGGTTGTGATATCGTGAATAAACAAAGGAGATTATGTCAAAATTTTGAAAAAAAAATTGTATGTGATTATGAGGGAAGCTAACAGGATATTGTGTACGTCGCTATATGGCATATATGATATTTTGTGCCGGTCGTGACATCACTCTACGGAACGGGTCACGACACAAATGATGTTGACATTTTCTTTCCTTCTCCACCTAAGTCTCCTTAATACATAGCTCTTCAAAACTTCCCATTCCGCATTCTATATTATTAATTTGACTCCAAATGAGGTTATATGTTTGGTAAACATAATGAGAAATGCTGACCCCATGTGAACACGTTCTCTACACACTCCTCCCCATCAAACCTCATTATCATCAGGTGAATAAACGATAATCCAATGGCTATAATTCTTTTTGATGATATTGTTGCGTGGCACCAATGAGGCACTGAAACATTGAACAATTTTTGACTAATCTTTGACTTGATTGGTCGCTCGTGATGACCATTCATATGATACAACATCAGGAGGGCCCACTGCATGTTACGAGTGCGGAAATTAATAATATCATGTTTCAGGTAGTAGACACCTAAATCAAAACGTTTCGCCACGCAATGCCATGTGTGTGTGAGAGAGAGTTTCAGACCACCATGTGCAAGTTGACTGATACCACACTCACTTCCACTTGTTTGTGTGCTTATCTTTTGCATGTGCGCCACGTGTCAAACACTGCATCAATCTCCCTTTCTGATGCTTATCCACCACCGTACCTTAATGCATCACGTGTGACTCTTACAGAGAAGTTTCGATGAAATTGCTAATCAATCCAACAGTAACAACATATATTAAGAATACATAAAATTTTGTATTAGCTGAAAATAATATAGGGGAATGGTACATTGTCTGATGGTCTTTTCTCTATTAATTTGCAAAATGATACTACTTATGAAAGTATGCATGTTCATACTGGTGTTAAATGATGTGCTATGAATGAAAATTCCTCTATGTTGTGGCCCCGGAGATTGGGACATATATCCATAGACAGAATTAAAAGATTAGTGAATGATGAAGAACTTAGTAATTTAGAGTTCATTGATTTTCAAACTTGTGTGGATTGTATTAAGGGAAAGCAAACCAGCAAGTCAAAGAAAGGTGCTAAGAGGAGCACAAACATATTAAAAATCGTACATTTAGATATTTGTAGTCCAGGCATGGACTCTATGGTCCGAAATATTTCATCTCTTTCATAGATGCTTACTCATGATACATGTATCTCTACTTGCTTCACAACAAGAACAAAACATTAGATGCCTTTAAGATTTTTAAGGCCGAAGTAGAAAAACAATGTGGTAAACAAATCAAGATTTTGAGAATAGATAGAGATGGAGAATATTATGGTAGATACATCGAGGATGGACAAGCATCTGATCCATTTGTGAAGTTTTTTCAAGAAGAAAGGATAGTAGCCCAATACGCCTTGCTTGGTTCACAAGACCAGAATGGTGTAGTAGAAAGAAGAAATCGAATGTTAATGGACATGGTAAGGAGTATGCTTAGTAGCTCCAAGCTTCCTAGATCCTTGTGGACTGAAGCTCTTAAAACAACAATGTATATATTGAACCAAATTTTAACCAAGGTTGTTCTAAAAAAGCCGTTTGAATTATTGAAAGGTTGAAAATCGAGTTTGCAAAATACTTATTTAGGGATGCCCGTTTGAAGTAAGAGTTTACAATCTTAAAAGAGAAAAAACTAGATCCAAGGACCATAAGTGGGTATTTTGTGGGATATGTTGAAAGGTCTAAAGGTTACAGATTCTATTGTCTATCTAGCAACATTAGGATTGTGGAATCAAAGAATGCAAAATTTCTTGAAAATGACTTGATTAGTGAGAGCGGTCAATCACAAGACATTGTTTATGAGAGAGACCATATTAATGCTCAACCTTCCACCTCAAGTGATAGATTGATTGTCGTTCACACCATTCCTCAAGTTCAAATTGGTGTTGGACAACCAATCGTTGAAGTTCCACAAGCTGCTCAAAACAATCTAGTTGATCAAGTTGTTTAGGAATTGTCAAAAATAGTTGAACAACCAATTGAACAACATGTTCCTCAAGAATATGTTGATACAATATTGAAAAGATCTACTAGAGAAAGGAGATAAACAATTCCTAGTGATTACATTGTGTATATGCAAGAATCGAACTATAACATTGGAGCAGAAAATGACCTTGAAACGTTTTCCCATGCCATGAGGTAAAGAATCCAATTTATTGTACTATGTCATGAAAGATGAGATGAATTCTATGGCATCTAACGGAGTCTGGGATCTTGTTGAGTTGCCCAATGGTGCAAAAGCCATAGGATGTATGTAACACCGTGCTTTTATTCAATATATTTGGTTGACTTATACGTACATTGAAGAGTATAATACACATGTAAGTACCTTTAAAGTCATGTATACATGTGACAAATGAACTTGAAAATGTCAAAAGTGAGTTCGGAATGTGATTTTAAATAGAAATCGATTTATAATACGTGTATTCCTCAGGTGAATTGAGTGCATAGAAGAAGAAAAAAAAATAAATAAATAAATTACTGTTCATTTGTGGGTACTATTCATGGAACAGTACTCGTATGAAAAAAAAAATTTAAAAGAAGTTGCAGAGGACGAAAGAAGAGAAAGAGAAAGAGAAAGAGAAAGAGAAAGAGAAAGAACGAAGGGGAACAAAGGACTCGCGGCCAAATTTGATGTGCTGATAAGCTATTTTTGCTATTTTTCGTCTGGAAATTGATCTTTAACTAGTGTATGACGATTCTAGCAGAGTAATTTTAGCTATGGGAGCTGTTTTACGGTATTTTCAAAATCAAAATTTTTATCCAACTTGAATGAAAATTTGTTCGAAAGGTGAAAAAATACTCCCTAGACTGTAGGATCCCCGGATATATGGTTAGATTTCATTTATTTGTTCATTTGGAATTTTTATGGCTGTTGGAAGTTAGAGTTTATATTAGAAAGCTTTTGAATCATATCAAAACCAGATGAAACTCCAGTTTAAGGCTATAGAATGGAAGAATGAACTGTTATGAGTCCATCGATGCTCATTTCATGAATTTTGGAAACCGTTTGACAATTTTAGTTAAAATTTATATGTGTCCAATGAATAGTGATGTGAACTGTACTGTGATTATATCCAGTGAATAAAATAGAATTGGAATCCAATGAAACTTCGGTTTGAGATCATAGAATCGTAGATAACTGAATTTTGGACTTTTCGATACTAAGATTGTGATTTTTGGATATAATTTGATATTTTTAGTAACGAAATATATGGTTTTGGTGAGTAAAATTTACTTTCGCGACCTCCGCGAATGTGTAAAACTTTAGTAAAATACCTGTCAAAGGTAGTAGAATGGTAGTATGACTGATTTTACACGTGTCGATGTGGACAAAATAATTTTAAGAATGTATTAAGGAGTGGTATCAGAGACATCTTTTGTGTCCCGGGGTAATATTATGTTAAGTTTGTTCTGGTTGTTTATTCCAATCAATCCTTTTGGTTTTATTGTTATAATCCTCTTAGGTATCTTGACGTGTGTTTGTTTACATACTGTTATTATCATCCTCGAACATCTTCTTCGTATTTAAAGTATGTCTTTATTAAGTCATCTTCCTTTGTGGTTAATAATTGTTCTAATTATTCTTGCTATCTTATTTTGTGGTTTACTTCGTCTATGCTTTGCCTGTTACATATGTGATGCAGTCGAAGTTGATGATTAACTGAGTACTAGATTTTTCTAATTGGTTTTGGTCCTTAATAGAAGCAGAGGAATCTATTTTTCACCAGTTTTCTCCTTTGGATATCAAAGACGAGGTCTTGACGGGCCAGGAGAGCCGACGTAAGACAAAAGGTCTGTAAGTATCCATGGAACCTTTTTGTGATAGTCCCCCTTCATCTTCTACGTCCGACCCTAGTCCGATTTTAAAATCTTCCTCTTTTAATTTTTCAAGTCTTCCTGAGTCATGTATTAAACAAGCGTCTAAAATTGATGATTTAGTCGAAGTAACTCATATCCCAGCAGATAGTAAAGTTTCTGAAACAATTCCTCCTTTGTTAAACCCCTACTGGTTATTTACAAAAAAGTCTCAGTCTTTTAGTACTTCTGTTAAAAAACTTATTAGTCGTAAGAGTCCTCCTATTAAGGAATACATACAAAGTACTGCTCTTACCCACTGTACTCTTGAGTCTACTATGCAAGAACAATATGTAACTCTTGAGTTTGAACCATCGTTCATCCGTCACTGGTTGGCTAATGGTTATACCCATCTCCATATGGGTGCTATCCGTTTAGTTCTATCATATCATGGTCGAGGTGACCTACCCATGTATGCACGTATTGCTCTGCTTGATACGAATCTTCTTTCATATGAACATGCTTGTATTGGAACAGTCATCACTACACTTAGTCATGGATCTATGGTCTTTACCATCACTCCAGACTTCAACGTCTGTTTAAAGGATCCTACTTTGCCTACTCGATTTAAAGTCCAGATTCAATTTTCTGGAGTTCAACATCGGCAGGATAGTATTATGGCAACTCTCCATCATCAGATGGCATTCCGCCTTCAAGATCATGCTATCCACCTCCGAACTCAAAAACCGACAGGTACGATCATGGCCTTTGTTCATGATAATGATATTCCTACAATTGTTCAGATACCAAAGCAGATTCCCCAGCGGGAACTCCGTCACATGTTACCATTAACATGGTTCACCAATTATGAACGGTTTCTACAACGTTCTGAACCTGTTACTAGTGTAACTTGTCCCCTTCTAAAGAAACAAGCTGATGGTGCTGTCAAGATATCTTTTGATTCTCTGAAGCAATCCACAGACAGTCTACCTGTTCACCATTCAATGATGGTACAACCTGTTTCTACTCATGAACCAGCTGAAGATCCTCATCTTCATTCTTTCCACTCTGATGGACATCCAGTGTATCATTCTCATATTGATGGTCATTTCATTTGGGATTGTGCCCCTGAGATGTGCAAACTTGGTTGCACATGTATCGATGAACTCGAATATGATGCTTGGTTAGATGATCTTGATTCTCCTTATGATGATTTCTCTCGACAACGCAAAATCAAGAAAAAGAAGAAGATTCCTGTCTTCTCTTCTTGCCGCTCATCTATTAAGCATTATAAAGAACCTCCAGCTCCACCTGCAGCTCCAATGGTTCCTCCTTGTTATCCAATTGGCTCATATGATCAGAATTTTCCTCCTCTTACTAGAGTGACAGATCCTACACATCAGACTACTGCTAAACCATTTGTTTCTCTCAATGAGATTCGGTCAGATGGTACTCCAAAGCCGCTCACATCTGCTGAAGAAGTATTGAATTGGCAAACAAAAAATGCTATTGTCCAAAATAGTTATCTTCAACAGATTGATGAACATCTTAATTCTCTCACTATAACAACGACCAGTCTTGTCCGCAATACAGATATCCAAGCTGCTATCAGTCAGAAATATTATACTGAACTTCAAACGAAGATTCAAGAATTGGATACTCTTCTCCGGTATTATTTACAACAGAATATCACTGGTCCTAATTTTGAGGCTGCTGAGAGAGAAATCCGATATTTGAAAGAACAACTTTCTTATGTCACTACTGATCTACATAAGCTCCAAACACCAACAGCTCCTGTGTTTCCTGAAGCTTATCCTATGTCTTTAGTCAGGTCGTCATTCCCTTCTCCGCCAATTTTCCAGAACTTACCACCTCCTTTACCTCAAACTAATCCTCAGTCCGTTTTACTTCAGACCCTCATGTTAGCAAAAAACCTCACGAAACCTCAAATGTCTCCACAATCACCGATTACTCCTTTTTCGGTTCCACCTGTTGCTACAACTCCACCACAGCCACCAGCCAACATACATCCTCAACCTAGAGGCCCTAGACCTATTTTTGGTGATAAAGGTAAGGCACCTATGCCTTCCTCACCATTTGTGCCCCTAGTACCTGCACACTTACCTATCTCCCAACAACCAATCCTACCAGGACCACTTGCAACTAGAGATCCACCCTCTCCACAACCACCTCCGAGTCATCCTATCATACCTTATGACGACTTCAATTATGTCACACCTATTGAAGACCTTGCTCGTTTTGAATCCCTCTCTTTGGGATCTACAGAATCAGACAATAATGCTGATGCTCTTACCAAAGACTCATCTAATTCAGCTTTATCAGACTTATCTGCTACAGATTCCTACCAGATGGATATATCTGCTCTTGCTCAGATACATATGGCTGATGACCCTTCTTCATCTCAAAACCAGCCACAACCTTTTGATGAAGAGGTCGATATGCGTGATCCAGCTAATCAATCGCCAGCACAAGACCAAGCTCCTAATCCTCAACAATTCTTTAACAGAAATAGTAATGGTCCTTGGTTTTCTCTTGAAGACATCCCTTATGAGCAATGGCGCTCAAAGATCTTAACTTGGGCTGCTTGGATGTCAAACCAAATGATGGCTGACCGAACATCTAATGCAATCATCTCTGATTTTATATCAAGATGCACTGGATTTGTTAGAGATTGGTTTTCTTCTCTTGGTGAATATCGCATGCTTCAGCTCACTCAGCTATCTATTGTGGATTTCTATAATGTCCTTATTCGGGAATTCGTTGGTGATAGTGGTATCCTGGAGAAAAAATACAAACAAGAATATTTCACAATGAAATGTTGTTCTCTCCGGAAAAAAGACCTCTATCGGCATTTTACTCGTATGCTCCAGCGTTATCATCTCCTTGGTGGTTATGATAAAACAGATCTGAAACATACTTTTATTGCCTCACTAGCACAAGAAATTCACCCCAAATTAAATCGTCTTCTCAAAGCTCTCGGTAGACCATTGGAACAATTGTCTCTTGCTGAAATCTTCCAGCAACTCCTTGAAGCCATTGAGAAAAATTGTGAATTAAGGCGCATCATTGCAGAATCTCAAACTTCATCTTTTTATAGCTCAAATATCTGTGATAAGAAGTATCTTGAAATTGGATGCAAGTCCAAATGTGCATGCCCTCCTCACAAAAAGAAAAATCCGAAATTCTGGCGTTTTCACAAGAAGAATCCTCAGAAGCCTTCAAAGTTTTCTAAGCAACAGCGTTGAAAGAAAAAACGGCGTCTTCGCTACTTCAAAAGAAGAACAACTCCTCCTAAATCTGCTCGCTGTTATATATGTAAGAAACCTGGACATTTTGCAAAACAGTGTCCTGACAAGAAGAAAGGCCAGCATCTTATTCAACAGATTCAGCTCTCTTATTCATTACAAGATGACCAAGATATTGAATCTGTCTTTTCTGAACAAGATTCGCCTGATAACAGTACTCTCTTTGCTTACCAAGAAGCTTCTTCTGATGATGATCCTAATTCTTCTGCATCAGACAATGATGATTATATTGGCATGATCCAACTCTACCGCCCTCCGGCCATGGCTACAACCCATGTCATGCCCTATGCCGAAATATCCATTCTCCCTACAAAATTTGATAATCCTGTCAAGGTAATTGGATATTTTGATACCGGTGTTTTTAAGAGTATGATGAATCCTCGTATCCTTCCCGATACATTTTGGAAATCTCATACTGAATCTTTCAAAGCTGCTAATAATGAGATTTTCCAGACCCATCTGATTACTGCTAGGAAGATTGGTCTGAAATTCTTCCCAAATATCATTATCTGGACACACATTCTAGGCTGTGATCTACCCGATAAGGATATTCTCTTTGGAATGGACCTCTATTCAAAATCAAAATTTAGAATTCTACCTCATGGAATCTCTTATCAGAATCAGACCCTTCCATATACAACTATTCCTAAGTTGTATACAATTCAAGACATTCCATCCTACCACGATAAACTTAAGTCTTGTTTCAGTGAATCACACAAGACTTTTACGAACCCTCATCCCTTATGGAAGAATTCTCAGTTTTATGTCCATCTCCCATTTAAGCTGAATGAAGATATCAATCCGACCAAGGCCATTCACCCTGGAATGCCTCCTGAAGAACTTGCCCTAGCAAGGCAAGAATGTGAAGAATTACTATCACAAGGCTTAATCGAGCCTACTACTTCTGATTGGGCTTGCCAAGCCTTTTACGTCAACAAAAGAGCTGAACTCAAACGTGGCAAGAAACGTCTTGTTATCAATTACAAGCCGTTAAATATCTTTCTCAAGGATGATAAGTTTCCTTTACCGAAGATCTCTTCCCAGCTTACCTTACTTTCAGGATCCACTATCTATAGTAAATTTGATCTGAAAGCAGGATTTTGGCAACTGGGCATCCATCCTGATGATTGATCGAAGACAGCTTTCTGCATACCCAATGCTCATTATCAATGGACTGTCATGCCTTTCGGCTTGAAAGTCGCGCCGTCCTTATTTTAGAAAGCTATGACACGTATATATGCCTCCATCTTATCAACAACTCTTATTTATATTGATGATATCTTGCTCTTTTCTAAGACTGAAGATGACCATCACCGACTTATTTCTCAGTTCTTAGACATAACTCAACAACATGGTATTATGCTTTCCGAGAAGAAGAGTATTCTATGCACATCCGAAATTGATTTTCTTGGTATGAAATTTTTTAATGGTGTCTATCAGCCTGGTTCTCATATTGCTGTGGAACTACTGCAATTCCCCGACTCTCACTTATCTGTTAAACAACTTCAGCAATTTCTTGGTATTATCAATTATCTACGGATGTTTATTCCTCATATCTCTCGGCATACATCAGTTTTATCTTCTTTATTAAAGAAAGATCCACCACCATGGCAATCTATACATACTGATGTTGTTCAAGTTCTTAAGCAGATCTGTCAGAACCCTCCTCCTTTAGTGATTCCTAGCACTGGTTCACTAATATTACAGACGGATGCTTCTGATCTTTACTGGGGTGTTGTTCTCCTTGAACATAAAGATTCCACTGATTCTATTTGTGGATATCACAGTGGACAATTTTCAGCATCTGAACTCCATTACCATATTACAATTAAAGAAGTCCTTGCAGTTAAATATGGTATTATGAAGTTCGCATTTTTCTTAAGGCCTGCTCACTTTAACATCCAAATGGATAATTCCTCATTTCCCAAAATGTTGGAATTCCGGAACAAGATGGTTCCCTCTGCTCAACTTCTTCGTCTCCAGGAATGGTTTACTTAATTCCAGTTTACAGTTAAACGTATTCCCGAAACTAAGAACGTTTTGGCTGATTTTCTATCCAGACCTATCCAAAAACCCAAATCTCCCCAGATTTCACTATTCCATAATGGTCTTAGTCTACCACTATTAATCCAGCCCAATACTATTCCTAAAACTCAGCCTATCCAAGTTATTCACGCCCATGGTATTTTCCCTCTCATCGGTGCCATTTTTCCTCCTAATTTACCTAAGCCCACAACTGCTTATGAAGTCCAAACTTATGCTCAACAACACCTTTTTGAGTTCGCCCATAACTATTTCATGGACTTTCCAGCCCATCTTCATCCTAATTCGTTTCATCAAACCAAACCCTACTTATTCCTATTTCACCTTCGTCCCGACATATCTGAAAAGTTCTTCTGGTATTTATGGTGTATTTCTTGCTTATACAAAATAGCTTTAACATTTATACCCTCTGAAATACAGCATTACTTTCAGTCACATGATACATCTCTTCTAGATCGTTGCATGGATCTTTTTGCTCCACGACAAACCTGGTTACGTCATGTTTCTGATATCTGCCAGCAACGACCACACCGTCTTCATGCTATATATATTGGTTACCAACCATTCTCCGATTCATCTCAAGGGCTTGTTGCAGAACATTACCTCCAAGAGTTTCAGACTTACTCTTGCCATCTTACAGAAGCAGTCCTCTCAGGAGTCCGATGATTTTTAGAAGAAATTAATGGTCCTTCACCACCAAGGTCTCAAACCATTATTGGACCACATGAATTCATTCCTCCCACTCAACTGGATGAATTAATTTCCAATCTAGTCGCTCCTGATGTTCCTTCTCTGCAATTCAGAGATCCTCCAGAACGATCTCCCAGTCCTTCACCACTCAGACAACGCCTCAGTGATTCTCCACTGAATTATGAAGATCTCTATGACTGTCAACAACAACAGGACATAGAATATCACAATCAAGTTCTTCAAGGTTTTCTTCCATCACCAAACTTTCGAGATCCTCCAAGAAGAACTCAACGACGTATAAACGATCCACCTCTTTCTGACACTGAGATTCTTGAATGTCAGCAAGCTCAAGACTTTGAAGACAATGCTCTTATTGCCTTGGGTGTTCGATCCCCTCCAACTACTGATCATCAAGACGACTGGCTCGACAATTTTGATACAGGTGACCCAGATGTAGATATGGAAACCCAGTGTGATACTTCTCCATAATCTCCCCTCTCGTGTTTGTGCAAGCACTTTGTATCATGCGGCCTCCTCTTTCTCATCTTTCTCAAGCTCTTCGTAATTTCCTACACATGGATGATGATGAGCACCAACCACATCAGTTTAATCAGTATCCAGTCATACAATACAAGATTATCTTACAATACAGAGTATAAACAAGATGACTCTTACGATGATTCTGGAAACAAAAACTTGGAAGATCAACTTCAAACACTTACTTACAAAATTAGATACTAAACATATTTCTACCTTGAGTTCTAACAAATGAACTCTCTTATTTATAAGCATACAGACACGGACTTAAGACATTTTCAATTCCGCGGACTTCAAATGGGTTGGAATCCGTAGACAGCTAGAAGTCATTGAGCTGGCTTGAAGATAAGGTCGACTTGATGGAAAGACATGCACTCACAAAGTGAAGAGACATAAAAGCAAAGATGTTTTATCTGTACATAAAGTGGACGCGTCATGTTGATTTGTCTTCTTGTGATGATTGGGGGACAAATGTGGGGACCACTGTAGAAGTGGATGTGCTTGCTGAGTCAGAAGATAAGGAGGAATCTTCAAGACGTCGCATCAATGAGTCAGGTGTCTGGAGTGGAGATGATTCTTGGGCGATGTTGATGTCTTCCATGATGTCAGCCAAGTATGGGTCGAGTTGTTGTTGGAACAGGAGACGAGCACGTTGGATTCGTCGGAGAACATCAAGTCTAGTTGCCGGAGAGGAGAATGATAGATCTATGTTGGAGAGTCGTTGGAGCATCCGTCGAGCGTCACGGAATCGTCGAAGGCGGAGAAGAGCAAGTTCTTTGCGTATGATTGGATACTGATTAAACTGATGTGGTTGGTGCTCATCATCATCCATGTGTAGGAAATTACGAAGAGCTTGAGAAAGATGAGAAAGAGGAGGCCGCATGATACAAAGTGCTTGCACAAACACGAGAGGGAAGATTATGGAGAAGTATCACACTGGGTTTCCATATCTACAGCTGGGTCACCTGTATCAAAATTGTCGAGCCAGTCGTCATGATGATCAGTAGGTGGAGGGGATCGAACACCCAAGGCAATAAGAACATTGTCTTCAAAGTCTTGAGCTTGCTGACATTCAAGAATCTCAGTGTCAGAAAGAGGTGGATCGTTTATACGTCGTTGAGTTCTTCTTGGAGGATCTCGGAAGTTTGGTGATGGAAGAAAACCTTGAAGAACTTGATTGTGATATTCTATGTCCTGTTGTTGTTGACAGTCATAGAGATCTTCATAATTCAGTGGAGAATCACTTAGGCGTTGTCTGAGTGGTGAAGGATTGGGAGATCGTTCTGGAGGATCTCTGAATTGCGGAGAAGGAACATCAGGAGCGACTAGATTGGAAATTAATTCATCCAGTTGAGTGGGAGGAATGAATTCATGTGGTCCAATAATGGTTTGAGACCTTGGTGGTGAAGGACCCTTAATTTCTTCTAAAAAACGTCGGACTCCTGAGAGGACTGCTTCTGTAAGATGGCAAGAGTAAGTCTGAAACTCTTGGAGGTAATGTTCTGCAACAAGCCCTTGAGATGAATCAGAGAATGGTTGGTAACCAATATATATAGCATGAAGACGGTGTGGTCGTTGCTGGCAGATATCAGAAACATGACGTAACCAGGTTTGTCGTGGAGCAAAAAGATCCATGCAACGATCTAGAAGAGATGTATCATGTGACTGAAAGTAATGCTGTATTTCAGAGGGTATAAATGTTAAAGCTATTTTGTATAAGCAAGAAATACACCATAAATACCAGAAGAACTTTTCAGATATGTCGGGACGAAGGTGAAATAGGAATAAGTAGGGTTTGGTTTGATGAAACGAATTAGGATGAAGATGGGCTGGAAAGTCCATGAAATAGTTATGGGCGAACTCAAAAAGGTGTTGTTGAGCATAAGTTTGGACTTCATAAGCAGTTGTGGGCTTAGGTAAATTAGGAGGGAAAATGGCACCGATGAGAGGTAAAATACCATGGGCGTGAATAACTTGGATAGGCTGAGTTTTAGGAATAGTATTGGGCTGGATTAATAGTGGTAGACTAAGACCATTATGGAATAGTGAAATCTGGGGAGATTTGGATTTTTGGATAGGTCTGGATAGAAAATCAGCCAAAACGTTCTTAGTTCCGGGAATATGTTTAACTGTAAACTGGAATTGAGTAAGCCATTCCTGGAGACGAAGAAGTTGAGCAGAGGGAACCATCTTGTTCCGGAATTCCAACATTTTGGGAAATGAGGAATTATCCATTTGGATTTCAAAGTGAGCAGGCCTTAAGAAAAAGGCGAACTTCATAATACCATATTTAACTGCAAGGACTTCTTTAATTGTAATATGGTAATGGAGTTCAGATGCTGAAAATTGTCCACTGTGATATCCACAAATAGAATCAATGGAATCTTTATGTTCAAGGAGAACAGCACCCCAGTAAAGATCAGAAGCATCCGTCTGTAATATTAGTGAACCAGTGCTAGGAATCACTAAAGGATGAGGGTTCTGACAGATCTGCTTAAGAACTTGAACGGCATCAGTATGTATAGATTGCCATGGTGGTGGATCTTTCTTTAATAAAGAAGATAAAACTGATGTATGCCGAGAGATATGAGGAATAAACAACCGTAGATAATTGATAATACCAAGAAATTGCTGAAGTTGTTTAACAGATAAGTGAGTGTCGGGGAATTGCAGTAGTTCCACAGCAATATGAGAACCAGGCTGATAGACACCATTAAAAAACTTCATACCAAGAAAATCAATTTCGGATGTGCATAAAATACTCTTCTTCTCGGAAAGCATAATACCATGTTGTTGAGTTATGTCTAAGAACTGAGAAATAAGTCGGTGATGGTCATCTTCAGTCTTAGAAAAGAGCAAGATACCATCAATATAAATAAGAGTTGTTGATAAGATGGAGGCATATATACGTGTCATAGCTTTTTGAAATAAGGATGGCGCGACTTTCAGGCCGAAAGGCATGACAGTCCATTGATAATGAGCATTGGGTATGCAGAAAGCTGTCTTGGATCGATCATCAGGATGGATGCCCAGTTGCCAAAATCCTGCTTTCAGATCAAATTTACTATAGATAGTGGATCCTGAAAGTAAGGTAAGCTGGGAAGAGATCTTCGGTAAAGGAAACTTATCATCCTTGAGAAAGATATTTAACGGCTTGTAATTGATAACAAGACGTTTCTTGCCACGTTTGAGTTCAGCTCTTTTGTTGACGTAAAAGGCTTGGCAAGCCCAATCAGAAGTTGTAGGCTCGATTAAGCCTTGTGACAGTAATTCTTCACATTCTTGCCTTGCTAGGGCAAGTTCTTCAGGAGGCATTCCAGGGTGAATGGCCTTGGTCGGATTGATATCTTCATTCAGCTTAAATGGGAGATGGACATAAAACTGAGAATTCTTCCATAAGGGATGAGGGTTCGTAAAAGTCTTGTGTGATTCACTGAAACAAGACTTAAGTTTATCTTGGTAGGATGGAATGTCTTGAATTGTATACAACTTAGGAATAGTTGTATATGGAAGGGTCTGATTCTGATAAGAGATTCCATGAGGTAGAATCCTTAATTTTGATTTTGAATAGAGGTTCATTCCAAAGAGAATATCCTTATCGGGTAGATCACAGCCTAGAATGTGTGTCCATATAATGAGATTTGGGAAGAATTTCAGACCGATCTTCCTAGCAGTAATCAGATGGGTCTGGAAAATCTCATTATTAGCAGCTTTGAAAGATTCAGTATGAGATTTCCAAAATGTATCGGGAAGGATACGAGGATTCATCATACTCTTAAAAGCACCAGTATCAAAATATCCAATTACCTTGATAGGATTATCAAATTTTGTAGGGAGAATGAATATTTCGGCATAGGGCATGACATGGGTTGTAGCCATGGCCGGAGGGCGGTAGAGTTGGATCATGCCAATATAATCATCATTGTCTGATGCAGAAGAATTAGGATCATCATCAGAAGAAGCTTCTTGGTAAGCAAAGAGAGTACTGTTATCAGGCGAATCTTGTTCAGAAAAGATAGATTCAATATCTTGGTCATCTTGTAATGAATAAGAGAGTTGAATCTGTTGAATAAGATGCTGGCCTTTCTTCTTGTCAGGACACTGTTTTGCAAAATGTCCAGGTTTCTTACATATATAACAGCGAGCAGATTTAGGAGGAGTTGTTCTTCTTTTGAAGTAGCGAAGACGCCGTTTTTTCTTCCAACGCTGTTGCTTAGAAAACTTTGAAGGCTTCTGAGGATTCTTCTTGTGAAAACGCCAGAATTTCGGATTTTTCTTTTTGTGAGGAGGGCATGCACATTTGGACTTGCATCCAATTTCAAGATACTTCTTATCACAGATATTTGAGCTATAAAAAGATGAAGTTTGAGATTCTGCAATGATGCGCCTTAATTCACAATTTTTCTCAATGGCTTCAAGGAGTTGCTGGAAGATTTCAGCAAGAGACAATTGTTCCAATGGTCTACCGAGAGCTTTGAGAAGACGATTTAATTTGGGGTGAATTTCTTGTGCTAGTGAGGCAATAAAAGTATGTTTCAGATCTGTTTTATCATAACCACCAAGGAGATGATAACGCTGGAGCATACGAGTAAAATGCCGATAGAGGTCTTTTTTCCGGAGAGAACAACATTTCATTGTGAAATATTCTTGTTTGTATTTTTTCTCCAGGATACCACTATCACCAACGAATTCCCGAATAAGGACATTATAGAAATCCACAATAGATAGCTGAGTGAGCTGAAGCATGCGATATTCACCAAGAGAAGAAAACCAATCTCTAACAAATCCAGTGAATCTTGATATAAAATCAGAGATGATTGCATTAGATGTTCGGTCAGCCATCATTTGGTTTGACATCCAAGCAGCCCAAGTTAAGATCTTTGAGCGCCATTGCTCATAAGGGATGTCTTCAAGAGAAAACCAAGGACCATTACTATTTCTGTTAAAGAATTGTTGAGGATTAGGAGCTTGGTCTTGTGCTGGCGATTGATTAGCTGGATCACGCATATCGACCTCTTCATCAAAAGGTTGTGGCTGGTTTTGAGATGAAGAAGGGTCATCAGCCATATGTATCTGAGCAAGAGCAGATATATCCATCTGGTAGGAATCTGTAGCAGATAAGTCTGATAAAGCTGAATTAGATGAGTCTTTGGTAAGAGCATTAGCATTATTGTCTGATTCCGTAGATCCCAAAGAGAGGGATTCAAAACGAGCAAGGTCTTCAATAGGTGTGACATAATTGAAGTCGTCATAAGGTATGATAGGATGACTCGGAGGTGGTTGTGGAGAGGGTGGATCTCTAGTTGCAAGTGGTCCTGGTAGGATTGGTTGTTGGGAGATAGGTAAGTGTGCAGGTACTAGGGGCACAAATGGTGAGGAAGGCATAGGTGCCTTACCTTTATCACCAAAAACAGGTCTAGGGCCTCTAGGTTGAGGATGTATGTTGGCTGGTGGCTGTGGTGGAGTTGTAGCAACAGGTGGAACCGAAAAAGGAGTAATCGGTGATTGTGGAGACATTTGAGGTTTGGTGAGGTTTTTTGCTAACATGAGGGTCTGAAGTAAAACGGGCTGAGGATCAGTTTGAGGTAAAGGAGGTGGTAATTTCTGGAAAATTGGCGGAGAAGGGAATGACGACCTGACTAAAGACATAGGATAAGCTTCAGGAAACACAGGAGCTGTTGGTGTTTGGAGCTTATGTAGATCAGTAGTGACATAAGAAAGTTGTTCTTTCAAATATCGGATTTCTCTCTCAGCAGCCTCAAAATTAGGACCAGTGATATTTTGTTGTAAATAATACCGGAGAAGAGTATCCAATTCTTGAATCTTCGTTTGAAGTTCAGTATAATATTTCTGACTGATAGCAGCTTGGATATCGGTATTGCGGACAAGACTGGTCGTTGTTGTAGTGAGAGAATTAAGATGTTCATCAATCTGTTGAAGATAATTATTTTGGACAATAGCATTTTTTGTTTGCCAATTCAATACTTCTTCAACAGATGTGAGCGGCTTTGGAGTACCATCTGACCGAATCTCATTGAGAGAAACAAATGGTTTAGCAGTAGTCTGGTGTGTAGGATCTGTCACTCTAGTAAGAGGAGGAAAATCCTGATCATATGAGCCAATTGGATAACAAGGAGGAACCATTGGAGCTGCAGGTGGAGCTGGAGGTTCTTTATAATGCTTAATAGATGAGCGGCAAGAAGAGAAGACAGGAATCTTCTTCTTTTTCTTGATTTTGCATTGTCGAGAGAAATCATCATAAGGAGAATCAAGATCATCTAACCAAGCATCATATTCGAGTTCATCGATACATGTGCAACCAGGTTTGCACATCTCAGGGGCACAATCCCAAATGAAATGACCATCAATATGAGAATGCTACACTGGATGTCCATCAGAGTGGAAACAATGAAGAGGAGGATCTTCAGCTGGTTCATGAGTAGAAACAGGTTGTACCATCATTGAATGGTGAACAGGTAGACTGTCTGTGGATTGCTTCAGAGAATCAAAAGATATCTTGACAGCACCATCAGCTTGTTTCTTTAGAAGGGGACAAGTTACACTAGTAACAGGTTCAGAACGTTGTAGAAACCGTTCATAATTGGTGAACCATGTTAATGGTAACATGTGACGGAGTTCCCGCTGGGGAATCTGCTTTGGAATCTGAACAATTGTAGGAATATCATTATCATGAACAAAGGCCATGATCGTACCTGTCGGTTTTTGAGTTCGGAGGTGGATAGCATGATCTTGAAGGCGGAATGCCATCTGATGATGGAGAGTTGCCATAATACTATCCTGCCGATGTTGAACTCCAGAAAATTGAATCTGGACTTTAAATCGAGTAGGCAAAGTAGGATCCTTTAAACAGACGTTGAAGTCTGGAGTGATGGCAAAGACCATAGATCCATGACTAAGTGTAGTGATGACTGTTCCAATACAAGCATGTTCATATGAAAGAAGATTCGTATCAAGCAGAGCAATACGTGCATACATGGGTAGGTCACCTCGACCATGATATGATAGAACTAAACGGATAGCACCCATATGGAGATGGGTATAACCATTAGCCAACCAGTGACGGATGAACGATGGTTCAAACTCAAGAGTTACATATTGTTCTTGCATAGTAGACTCAAGAGTACAGTGGGTAAGAGCAGTACTTTGTATGTATTCCTTAATAGGAGGACTCTTACGACTAATAAGTTTTTTAACAGAAGTACTAAAAGACTGAGACTTTTTTGTAAATAACCAGTAGGGGTTTAACAAAGGAGGAATTGTTTCAGAAACTTTACTATCTGCTGGGATATGAGTTACTTCGACTAAATCATCAATTTTAGACGCTTGTTTAATACATGACTGAGGAAGACTTGAAAAATTAAAAGAGGAAGATTTTAAAATCGGACTAGGGTCGGACGTGGAAGATGAAGGGGGACTATCACCAAAGGGTTCCATGGATACTTACAGACCTTTTGTCTTACCTCGGCTCTCCTGGCCCGTCAAGACCTCGTCTTTGATATCCAAAGGAGAAAACTGGTGAAAAATAGATTCCTCTGCTTCTATTAAGGACCAAAACCAATTAGAAAAATCTAGTACTCAGTTAATCATCAACTTCGACTGCATCACATATGTAACAGGCAAAGCATAGACGAAGTAAACCACAAAATAAGATAGCAAGAATAATTAGAACAATTATTAACCACAAAGGAAGATGACTTAATAAAGACATACTTTAAATACGAAGAAGATGTTCGAGGATGATAATAACAGTATGTAAACAGACACACGTCAAGATACCTAAGAGGATTATAACAATAAAACCAAAAGGATTGATTGGAATAAACAACCAGAACAAACTTAACATAATATTACCCCGGGACACAAAAGATGGCTCTGATACCACTCCTTAGTGCTAGGATTTTAAACACCTATTACGGCACACAACACACTTAGTGTTACAGGATTATCTTACAATACAGAGTATAAACAAGATGACTCTTACCGAAGACTCATCTAATTCAGCTTTATCAGACTTATCTGCTACAGATTCCTACCAGATGGATATATCTGCTCTTGCTCAGATACATATGGCTGATGACCCTTCTTCATCTCAAAACCAGCCACAACCTTTTGATGAAGAGGTCGATATGTGTGATCCAGCTAATCAATCGCCAGCACAAGACCAAGCTCCTAATCCTCAACAATTCTTTAACAAAAATAGTAATGGTCCTTGGTTTTCTCTTGAAGACATCCCTTATGAGCAATGGCGCTCAAAGATCTTAACTTGGGCTGCTTGGATGTCAAACCAAATGATGGCTGACCGAACATTTAATGCAATCATCTCCAGTAGAAAAATAAAACTAAGAATTAATGAAAATATGAATTGGAAATTTATTTTCACTGTTCTTTCTTGTGAAAATATCTAGATTGACTACAGAAACGAGATAGTAGTTTCTTCATCTGCTTATGAGTCCTAAATTGAGTTGGAATCTAAATTCACAGAATGTGTATATGATCGTACATATCTATCATGTGAGAATTTGATTTGTGGAATGAATGAGATGATTATCTATATATATATATATATATTGGATTTGATTTGTGGTATATCAGGGAAAAGTGTGAAATGTCCATTTTATGGGGAGATGCTGTCAGAATTTCTATAAATTTTGGGAAGTATTGTGAATGTCTGTTGAGGCTGACAGTGTATTGTATACTGTATATAGGTATGTAAATTGTATAATACATTGTACTGGTCATGACGTCAACCTACGTCAGGGTGTCATGACAATGTAAATGGGTCTTTAAGATAAAAAAAGACTCATTGGGCAACATTGAGAGATATAAAGCAAGATTCGTTACTAAAGGATTCACTAAAAAGGAAGGAATGACTACAAGAAGACATTTTCTCATATATCCAAGAAAGATTCTTTTCATATCATTATGGCATTAGTTGCACATTTTGACTTAGAGCTACAACAATTGGATATGAAAATGACTTTTCTCAATGGAGATATAGAAGAAGAGGTTTACATGAAACAACCAAAAGGATTCTCCTCTAGTGGTGCTAAACATTTAGTATGCAAGCTCAAGAAATCCATATATAGATTGAAACAAGCTTCCTGTTCGTGGTATTTGAAATTTCATATTGTTATCTCTTCATTTGGATTCCTGGAGAACATTATGGATCAATGTATATACCAGAAGGTTAGTGGGAGGAAAATTTGTTCCTTGTTCTATATGTGGATGACATTTTACTTGTAATTAATGATAAAGGTTTGCTACATGAGGTGAAACAATTCTCTTTGAAAATTTTGATATGAAAGATATGGATAATGCATCTTATGTGATTGACATTAAGATTCATAAAGACAGATATCGAGGTATTGTAAGTTTGTCTCAAGAAGCCTATATCAATAAAGTTTTAAGGAGATTTTAGATGAAAGTTGTTCACCAAGTATAGCTCCCAGTGTGAACGGTGACAGGTTCAATTTGGACCAGTGCCCGAAAAATGATTTCGAAAGGGAACAAATGAAGAACATTCCATATGCTTCAGTTGTTGGAAGCTTGATGTATGTTCAGGTCTGCACAAGGCCTAACATTGCACTTGCTGTTGGAATGTTAGGAAGATTTTAGAGTAATCCAGGTATAAACCACTAGAGAGCTGCAAAGAAAGTGATGAGGTACCTTCAAGGGACCAAAGACTACATGCTTATGTATAGATAGACTGATAATTTGGAGGTGATTGGCTACTTTGATTCAAATTTTGCTGGTTGTGTTGATTCGCAAAAATCAACTTCTGGATACATCTTTAAGTTTGCGGCTGGAGTTGTATCTTGGAGGAGTGCAAAACAGACTTTGACTACTACTTCCACTATGGAAGCTGAGTTCATATCTTGTTTTGAGACTACCTTGCATGGTGTATGGATGAAGAGTTTCATTTATGGGCTTAAAATTGTGGATTCGATTTCTAAGCCATTGAGAATATATTGTGACAATTCAGTTGCAGTTTTTATGGCTAAAAACAACAATAGTGGTAGTCGAAGCAAACACATGGACGTCAAGTATTTAGCCATGAGGGAACATGTTAAAGAGAAAATAATGGTCATTGAACAAGTTAACACTAAATTGACGATTCTTAATCCTTTGACAAAAGGCATGCCACCGCTTAAATTAAAGGATCACGTAGACTGAATGGGACTTGGTTCTTTTGTACGATTTTTGTTTTTGTTGTTTAGACCAATGTTATTTGTAACGAAGCTTTATTTCAGTTGTGATCATATTTAATTTTCTTTTGTGTACACATTTATTTATTTGAGAAATATCATTAGTTGGCCTTAGAATAAACATAAGGTTTATTCATTAAGTTATATGGGCTGCTGTTTAAGAAATATAATATATTGTGATACATGGAAGATAATACTTATTTTTAGAGAACCTATAGCCATGATCGTGTATTTTGTTTCTTAGTATAGTGAAATATGGAATATATGGACCAAGTGAGAGAATGTTAGTTTTTTAATTTTAAATAAGTCAAATATGATCCAATATCTTCCATCAATTTAGTAACGTTCCATTATTTTAGAAACGTTCAGTACACGTTTATAACTGCCAATAATATACACCAGACGACATTCTTGATGGGAGGATGTCTATAAATACATATTCGGTTGGGTCTCTAAGCCGTTCAATCTTGATTTTGTCGGTATAAACTATCACTTTAGATTGTCTAAGGTTTAGAAGTACTTAACCGGTTAACCCGCTGAAATTCGATTTCGCATTGCATAATATCAATTAATACAATTTTATTTTTTTCATAAAAAAGTAATAATTGAGCTTGGGGGGGTTGGGGGCGGACACGTTATACTGAATCCGCACGTGACATTTCATGTGCAGAGATAAGCTTACCTGGCCCACGGCCACGCTTTCCTTCATTCAAATAGAATTAAAAAAAAGAAAAAGAAAAAAGGAAAAGATAAGGTGGGGCGGGTAAAGAAGCTGAAGGGTAAGGTTTCAAGCTTTCAACTTCCAGTTAAGTCTCAAAAATGGCGGTTTCTTCCACTGCCTCTACTCTCGCTACCAATTCAATCTCCAAAATCATCTCAAAACCTCACGAAATTAGGGTTAGGGTTTCCTTCAAGAGGTCCCTTAATAACTTTCTCTTTAATTCAAGTAGAACAACTCTTATTAGCCTCACTAGATTGAATGCAGCTGGTTTGTCTGAGATCGAACCCGATCTCGTCGAAGACAAGCGCGGCGATCGCTGGGCGACTAATGGAGTTGATCCAGTAAGCTCACTAGCTCGCTCATTCTTTTCACTTTTATTTTTTGGGGTTCATTCTTTCAAGTTTTTTAAGTTTGTTGTTTTATGATCATTTTGTTGTTTGACTGAGTGTTTCAGGAAGATTTTGTTTATGGTGTGTACGATGAGCACCACACCTACCATGAAGGTCATGAGAAGAAAGGTACATATGAAGTGTGTTCTAATTTTGATTTCTTTGAAGAGTGGAATATTCATGTTGTATTATGCACGACAGAAATGAAGGAAGTTCGAATAGAGAATTCCGTTGAGTTCTATTTAAATTGTTTAGTTTGGACTTTTGTTAGGTTTTTTTATTTTTGGGCTATACTGTTTCAAGTATTCTGCTGGAGTAACTGTAGTGCTTTGATACTATAAATAAGAGGTTTTTTACCCAAAGTTGGGTAGCCTCGTTGGTTGCAGAGGTATAGGCTGTGGTTGAGGGATGAGGGACGAGGTCTCAGGTTTCGAGTCCAAGTTTGTGCCCACGTCTATGCGCCCACTCTGGGGAGGGATCTGTCTAATGTCGCGTATCGTTCCCAACTTCAGAATAGTCTCGCCCTGCAAAGGGTTAGCGGGGATACACCAAAAAAAATAAAAAATAAGAGGATTTCTATTAGGTGACAATTGATCTTCTCATTTTTGTTCATATTCAAGAACAAGATATTTATATCTATACTATTATAATGCAGGAAGTCCTAAAATTCACGGAGTGATTATTTTTGCCAATCTTTTTAAAACCTTGTTGTTGTTTTAAATTTTACAATATACATTTTAGTAAAATAAATAAAGGGTGATATGATGGTATTTTAAAATTTTATTTATTTATTTATTTTCCCGTCAATCCCATATTTCGTCCACATTTTAAAACTTTAATTGACATCTTCAATTTAGCCCTTTGTAGTTTCAACATTTTACCCTCTTTTAAATAAGATTTTTTTTTTAATTCATTAAAAGATAAAAAAAAAATTAATAAAAGAAATGATAATAATAATACCAATAAAAATTGTAAAACTTTGAATTTTGTTAAAAATAGTAGAAATCACACACATATTAGTGCTAATAAACACTGAATTTGTGTTTCATTTGCATTTCTATTGATATATGAGTTCCTGCTGTTAACCATACTTGTTCATTGCCTTCCTCTGTTTTCTTTTTGTTGGAATTCTATGATTGATAATTGGCATTTAGTTGTGTTTTTAATGCTAATGTTTTTATGACATGAAAAACTTCACATTTTAGGGACATTTTGGGAAACAGTCAAACAAGAATATATGGCAGCAGAACCTCCAACTGGCTTCCAGGGTATTGATTATTACAAATGACCCTTGATTCTCAAACTTGTAAATAGTTTTATTAACATATTCTTTTATGGTTTTGTTTTGATTCTTTTTAATTGGTTCTCTCACTAGCAGGGCTTATTTCGTGGCTTTTTCTTCCAGCAGTATTTGCTGGAATGGCTTTCCATGTTCCGGTAATGTAAAATCTAATTTTCTCAATAGTTTTTTGAAGAGATTATTAAAGGCCCGTTTGTTAATTCTATTTAGTCTCTACTTCTATTTTGAAATGAACTTCTATTATTAGTAGAGATTTAAGCTCTAATATAATAAGCCAAGATTTTTTTGCTTCTTAATTAGAGGTAGAATAAATGAAAATATTTTCCATTTTTTTATTACTGCTCTCTACTTTTTTTAGAGGTTGAAAGTAGAGTTAACAAACATGACCTTTTGTTGTGTATGCTCTATACTCTCCTTTGCACTTGAAAACAGCTATAACAGGTTTTGGTTTTCATGGCAACTATTTTTCTCATCCAAGACACTCTTGTGGACTCTTTTTTCTTTTTTTTTTCTTTGACAGGGGGAGTACTTATACATAGGAGCAGCCCTTTTCACGGTGATATTTTGCATTATTGAGATGGATAAACCAGATAAACCACACAACTTTGAGCCTCAAATCTACAATATGGAAAGGGGAGCTCGGGATAAGTTGATATCAGATTATAACACCATGGACATATGGGACTTCAACGAGAAGTATGGGGACCTTTGGGATTTCACTGTGAAGAAGGATGACATTGCAAAGAGATAGTCAATTTTTATTATCTTCCTGAATACCATGCATAACTGAAATGGTCAATGACAGGTATATTAAAATTCATGTTTTATCTGTTACTGTAAATCTTTATCTTTATCTTTTTGCTTCCTTTTCTGTATATTTTCATGGTGTATCCCTCTCTTGCATTGGTATATTTTGATTTATGCAAGACCATTGGCAATGGCAGTACTCCTAATTTCTTCAAGGATAAAGAATTATCAACAAAGTTAATAGAATGAAAATTTTCAAATTCAGAATTCATGCAGTACTGGTGATATAAACAGGTCTGTCAAAACTGTTGTTGACGTGATAAAGCCAAAGAATCTACTTGCTGGACCTACTCATCTCCTCTGCATATTTTGGGTTTCAGTAAGGCACATTTTGTCTGCTTACATCACTATAAAGAAATACAATTTCTTCACACTCCTTGTTATGCTAGTATTTTTTTTTTTCTTAGTTTTCTACAATCATAAACCAAACAATTCAGAAGAAGAAGATATGAAAAACTGTATAGTTTGGCTTCTTACCTATATCCATAATGACTAGTTGCACATCTTAATTCTTTTATTAACGAGTTGTGCATGAGCTCTTATCTCTTCATCTACAAGCTCAGAGGTAAATTTGTAGGTAAACTACCCAAGAAGAGTAATATCCCCAAGGTTCTTGGAAGAGAATTGGGATTTGATGTTGATTTTGTCAATGTTCTAATACTCCTCAATTTGTAACGTGAACGTATAGTAGTCATTGAAATTGATACTTTCCAAGTGTTTTAGCAAAGGTTTTGGCTAGCTACAAGTCTTAAGGGATGTAGACCTTTCTGAATACTAAATTAGTAATAGTATGTAAAGAGTGAGACTGGTAAAGGGTAACAGCTGGAAAGGTCTTGCAAGAAATAATTCAGTCAAATGATTTCACATGTACTTGTTGTCATTGCTCTGTTATTTACCTCAGCTGATTTTCTATGGATTGTTTCCAACTTCTCCAAGATATTAGACAATAACTGAAGAAGATACAATAACCCGTAGTGGCCATCAAGCTTCAGCGCGACTAGCCAATCATAACTACCAGACGCTTCCATGTGGAAGCTGGAAGTTTATGGTCATAAGATTCCTTTCCGGGAGCTAATTTGAGATACCAAAAGAACTAGATGAGTAGCGTCAAGTTGTAGTTAATGAGTTGCTTGCGCATGTTGACCATGAATTTGAATTGAATGGATTTTGTTAAGCTGAGTGATTGTCAAGGAGATGTGTCATTCATAGTTACTCAGGCCAGCTATAGTATTCTTGTAAACTTTCACCAATTTATCAACCTGGCAGCGTCTAATTTGATTTAATGAACATGATGGTTTACTATGAACATGGGATGACAAGGTGAACTTAGGAGAGGATTTTAAACAGTTTTGCAATTGGTCCTTATTGTGGAGAAGAGCAAAATCTGTGGGATTTATTCCTTTAAGGAAAGATGATGATTTTAGTAGTCATTTTATTTAGCAGTTACTAAAATTGTAATTATAGCTATATGTGTGCATAACCCTGTATGTCTATATATATGGTGTCCCTCCATTAAGACATCATTAAGAATAAGAAAATATTTCATCTCTTCTCCCGTGGACGTAGGCCTTAGAGCCGAACCACGTTACATCTTTGTGTATTTTATTGTTTTAACATGGTATCAGAGCTTTAAGCTCGTACAACTGGAAAATTTTTCTTTTCTTCCGACCTTCATCGTCGAAATTGTTTTATTTTGGCCTTCATTGCCGGAACATTCCTCGTTGGCCTTCATCGCCATTATTCGTGTTGTTGATTGGTGCGTACGTCTTCATTACTGCTACTATATCACCATCAGCTACTGCGTCTTCCTCGTCGGCACTGCTGATATCCTCGTCGTCGTCGACGCCTTCGTCTCCATTGCTACTGTGTTTCAGTCGTCGTTGACGTTGCTACTAATCTTCGTCGTCTCTCTTGCGCATCACTGCATCACTGCATCACTGCACCACTGCACCACTGCATCTCTATAATCTTCATCGCCGTCCTCTTCTTCTTTTTCTTCTTTCTCTGTCGTCGCCGTCTGCAACTACTCCCTCGATCTTCCAATGTCACAGTCGTTAATGATCTTTGATTTAACGATATCTCCGAACTACCCGAAAACTCTCGACAGGGTTTGATCGTCGGTCGTCCATGCTAGTCCACCGACGAAGCATCTGAACTCAACTTCTGCAGTGCCATCTTCTTCTTTGAGCAGTACGAACCAAGAGTCGAAGAAACCCGATTGTTATCGTCGTTTATGATCTGCTGCTGCGTTTTTTGCTGTGCCGATCTGCAGCTCCTGGTTCGTCTTCTTTGTCTGCATCTGATATTCATCTTTTATTTTTATTTTTATTTTTTCCTTTTTTTTTTGAGTTTGTAACTTATAAATAAATAAATGTCGGTTACTTCCGAAACAGTGCAGAATGAAGAAGCAATTGACAAACGGAGAAAGGAGAACTACCAAACATTTAGGCAGCATGCAGACTTGATGGAAAGAATTATTTGAAGTGGTCTCAGCTGGTGCGTACTTTTCTGAAGGGCAAAAGGAAATTAAGTCATTTTTTGGGCATTGCACCTACACTTGGAGATCCTAAGTTTATAGCGTGGGATAACGAAGATGCTTCTATAATGGCGTGGCTATGGAATTCAAGGACGCCAAACATTAGTGATACACGCATGTTTCTAACTACCGTCAAAGGCATTTGGGATGTCGTTCATCAGACCTATTCTAAGGCCCATGATGCAGCCCAAGTGTATGAGATCAAAGTGAAAGTTGGAACAACAAAACAAGGCAACATGACGGTTACCGAATATGCCAATGTATTAAAAAACCTCTGGCAGAAACTTGACCATTATAGGTGTATTGAGACTAAATGCCCTGCAGATGCTGTAGTTTTAAAGAACTATATTGAGAAGGATCGGGTCTATGACTTCTTGGCTAGACTCAATGCAGAATTTGATCAAGTGAGAGTTCAAACTCTCAGCAAAGAGTTGCCAACTCTGAATGAGACTATCTCAGTTATCCGGACTGAAGAAAGCAGAAGAAGTGTTATGCTCACACCTCAAAAGATGGAAGGCTCAGCTATGGTTGCCAATCGGGGAAATGATCAGAAGACACACACTGCGCGCACTGAATCATCAAAGGTCCCAAATCGAGACAATAGGGACAATTTATGGTGTACTTATTGTCAGAAGACTAGACATACCAGGGAGAAGTGTTGGAAACTTCATGGCAAGCCTTCAATTTCCAGTAAAGAATGGGCTACAAAGGAAGACAGCAGAAGACCAGTGGACAAGCACATCTGTCTACTGAACAAACAGTTGCAGACTCCCCGGTGCCAGACGGATTCATCCAAGACGACATTGAAAGATTGAAATCTTTGCTTGGCACACTGGACAAACCCTCAGGTACCTGTTCATTGGCCCATTCAGGTAACTTTCCTATTTCTATTGGATTTAACGTCTCGGATAAGTCTTTTGCTAACTCTTGGGTTATAGATTCTAGTGTTACTGATCACATGACCAATTCCCCCAATATATTTCATACCTACAACCCATGTCCTAGTAGTCGGAAAATAGCCACAGCTGATGGATCCTTAACCACAGTTGTTGGTATAGGTGATGTTCACATTAGCCCCACCCTTACACTCAGAAATGTTCTTCATGTTCCTAAACTATCTACTAATCTTATCTCTATTAAAAACTGACCCATGATCTGAGTTGTAATGTAATCTTCTTCCCTACTTACTGTGCATTTCAGGACCAGGACTTGGGGACGATGATTGGACATGCTAAGGAACAGGACGGGTTATATTACCTTAAGACACCAGTACATCCTATCAAGAGTACCACTTCATTTATCTCCGAGCACAAATTTTCCAATAAAAAAAAGTTATGGCTCCATCATTGCCGCCTTGGCCATCCTTCTTTTCGAACCCTTAAAATTATGTTTTCTTTTTTGTTTAAGTCTCTCAATGTTGTAGATTTTTATTGTGAAGTGTGTGAACTTGCGAAACACAAGCGTATATCTTTTCCACTTAGTAATGAAAGAAGTTCAGATCCTTTTGATCTCATTTATAGTGATATTTGGGGTCCCTCTTCAATACCTAATGTTTCTGGAGCGCGATGGTTTGTGTTTTTCATTGATGATTGTACTAGAGTCTCGTGGATATTCTTACTGAAACAAAAATCTGATGTGAGCTTTGTTCTTCCTACCTTCCATAACATGATACACACCCAGTTTGGTGCTAAAATCAAGAGATTTCGATCTGACAATGCTAGAGACTATTTTAATCAAACATTGACCAATTACTTCCAAAACAAGGGGATCCTTCATGAATCATCCTGTGTTCACACCCCACTACAAAATGGAGTTGCTGAAAGAAAAAACGGCCACCTGTTTGATACAACCCGAGCCTTTTTATTTTAGAATACTATGTCTAAGTCCTATTGGGGGGAAGTTGTCCTTACTGCAACACACCTTATTAACCGCCTACCATCGCGGACCCTTAGTTTCAAAAGTACTCTAGAAAAGCTATGTCAATTTTACCCTAAGCTCAAAATCTCCAATAATCTTATACTTAAGATATTTGGGTGTGTATCCTTTGTCCATATTCACCAACCCAACAGGGGAAAGTTGGACCCCAAAGCTCTCAAGTGTGTTTTTGTCGGATACTCTTCCACTCAAAAGGGATATAAATGCTATCATTCACCATCAAAAATCTTTTTTGTCTCTGCCGATGTCACTTTCTGTGAACCTGAGCTCTATTTTTTCCCTCCTCCTCTTCCGGGGGAGAGTGTCATCATGGATGATAATGATCGGAACTCCCTTGATAACCCTTTTGATCTTTTTGGCCCCTTTAACCTCCAACAAATCAAACCTGAATCTCCTACACCCTCTGTACCCAATGATGAACCTAAGGATCGGATGACTGGACAAATGTACTCAAGGAAGAAAGCTGCAGCTCCTGAACCGATGCAAGTTCAAGAATCTGAACAAATCCCTGAAAATGAGGTAACAAATCCTAAACCCTCATTACAAATTTCATAAGTTCTAAAACTAACAATGATCTTTTAGCCTCTGAACCTAACAATGATCTTCTCATTGCCATTAGAAAGGGCACAAGGGAATGCACTAAACATCCCTTGTATCCACTATCTCATGTTGTATCCTTCGAGAAGTTCTCGCCAACCCATAAGAGTTTCCTTACCTACCTAAACAACATCCTGACTTCTACATCATTATCCGAGGCTTTATCTAATACAAATTGGAAACAAGCTATGAATGTGGAAATGGAAGCCCGAGAGAAAAATACAACATGGGAGTTGGTAGACTTGCCTGCAGGAATGAAACCAGTGGGATGCAAATGAGTTTATACAGTAAAATACAAAGCAGATGGGTCCCTAGAGCGCTACAAGGCAAGATTGGTAGCCAAAGGATATACTCAAACATATGGTGTGGACTATCAAGAGATGTTTGCTCCGGTTACAAAAATGAATACTGTGAGACTTATTTTGTCATTGGCAGCTAATTATGACTGGGATCTGCAACAATTTGATGTAAAGAATGCATTTTTACATGGGGATTTAGAAGAAGAAATCTATATGAAAGTGCTTCCAGGATTTGGCACCACTGATAAAGTGTGTAAATTGAAAAAGGCCCTGTATGGACTTAAACAATCTCCAAGGGCATGGTTTGGTCAGTTTGCCAAAGTAATGACAAATATGGGATATAGAAAAAGCCAAGGAGATCACACTCTGTTTATTAAGCACTCGACTACAGGGGGAGTTATAGCTCTATTAGTGTATGTTGATGACATCATCATGACAAGAAGCAATGAGAACGAGAAACAAAATTTGAAGCAGTGTTTGACCGAGGAATTTGAGATCAAGGAACTAGGGAGATTGAAATACTTCCTAGGGATTGAAGTGGCACACTCTAAGCAGGGAATCTTTATTTCTCAACAAAAGTACATTACAGACCTTCTTAAAGAAACAGGGAAGCTAGCATGCAAACCAATGAATACTCCTATTGATCTTAATCACAAGCTTGAAAAAGCTGAAGAAGCGCTGATTATTAATAAGGAGATGTATCAAAGACTAGTAGGAAGACTCATCTATCTCTCTCACACAAGACCTGATATTGCATATGCAGTAAGTGTAATAAGTCAGTTCATGCACAACCCTAAAGATATTCATTTGCAAGCAGTTAATCGCGTTTTACAGTATCTTAAAGGGACCCCACGACAGGGCATCTTATTTAAACGACACACAAGAGTGGTTCTTGAAGCATATACTGATTCAGACTATGTTGGTTCAGTAGTTGACAGAAGATCCACTACTGAATATTGTACGTTTCTTGGTGGGAATTTGGTGACATGGCGAAGTAAAAAGCAGAATGTAGAAGCCAGATCTAGTGCTAAAGAAGAATTTCGAGCAATGGCACAAGGGGTTTGTGAGCTATTATGGTTGCAGATAATTTTGACAGATTTGAAGATACACTGGGATGACCCTATGAGACTCTATTGTGACAATAAATTTGCAATTAGCATTGCCCATAACCCAGTTCAACATGATCGAACCAAGCATATAGAGATTGATAGACACTTTATTAAAGAGAAGCTTGATAGTGGGTTGATCTGTACTCCATATGTGTCTACCAATAATCAGCTCGCCGATGTGCTCACTAAAGGGTTAAACCATACTGCATTTCAAGCAAATGTGTCCAAGCTGGGAATGGTAAACCTTTATTCACCAGCTTGAGGGGGAGTGTTGTGGAAAAGAGGAAAATCTGTGGGATTAATTTCCTTTAAGGATTTATTTCCTTTAAGGAAAGATGATAATTTTAGTAATCGTTTTATTTAGTAGTTACTAAAATTGTAATTATAGTTATATGTGTGCATAGCCCTATATGTCTATATATACGGTGTCCCTCCATTAAGACATCATTAAGAATAAGAAAATATTTCCTCTCTTCTTTCGTGGACGTAGGCCTTAGAGCTGAATTACGTTACATTTTTGTGTCTTTTATTATTTTAACTGTACTTGTAACAGAATAAAATATTTGGGCTTGTTTTGTTTAATACTGTGTAACAGTAATTGTGTCTCCTTGGCAAAGACATGAGCATGCTAAAAAGGTTTAGAAATTGATACTTGTTTTTGGATTGATTTGAAATTGAATTGCAGGTTACTTAATACTGCCTTGACTATCTTGAGTGAATTTAACCTGTAATCATGTCTGCTCCACATTAAAACAAGCATGCTGTTGAGCTCCATTGACATTTTGTAGTGCTTGTTAATTCAATAGAAAAGTTGGGTTTTGGAATGTGCTTGACACATTGTTTTTTAAAACAATTGACGTCACTCACCAAGATTTTTTTTTTTCCTTCTTACCTCACTTAGATTGCAGAATGAGCAGATGGTAGTTGACGGAGACCAACTTTTTTTTGAGCTTGAAATTCAACAATTTCATGACTGCTAGTTGAAATGTGCAAAAATTTCTATGGCCCATTTGAATAGAAGTCTAGAGCTTGTTTTGATTCTTGTTTACACTAGAGAGAACTCCTATTTCCTGCATCTAAACTGATAAAACTCACATAACTTGGCTTTTGCTGTTTGCCTCTAGTTTTATGACTTCGTTGGGGAGAATTTTTTTAAAAGCATTTTTTCTATAAGCGCTTTTACCAAAAGTGCTTTTGAAATTCTTCTAAAAGTTAAAAATTATTTTTTTTCACTGTAGTTTTACTAAAAGCATATATTGCCAAATATCTCCAAAAGTATTTTTATTTTAAACACATTTTGAAAAGCTTTCTAAACATGGCCTATGCCCCCGATGAGCAGTATGTTAACAAAAGAACAGTAAAAAACTCTTGTGGATTTCTCATAGTATGTGGTATATATTGCTTAGGTAAAAAATAGATGAGTGTGGCAGGAGGGAAAAAAAAAAAAAAAAAAGTCAGATATAGTGGAGGCCAAAGTAAGATATCTGTTGTTTTCTTCTCAACTTTTTCTTGTCAAAATATTTATGATTAAAGATATGTCCATCTCTGTGAGTCTTGTGTCAGCTATTTGGTTTTCTTTAAATACATATTCTTTTTTTTTATTATTACATTAACAATAAAAGCGACTTGAATGGTTGGGTACTATTAATGATGCTGATGTTTGTTTGCAAGTTGTAAAAAGCATAAATGATGACATTTTGAGAAAATAACATATACCCAATAAGTATGGTTTCTATTTTATCAAGATCATTGCTTCAATAAGTATGGTTTCTATTTTATCAAGATCATTGCTTGGATACATCTTTTGTACATGAATGACGACTTGTAAATTGTGTGATTTATGGAATGTTTAGATAGTGATGCATATGAGGTGTTCTCAAAAGAAGGCGTTTGTTTTTTTGCCATTAAAATCTATTTTGATAATGGAAAATATTATTCTAATTACAAAAATTGCAACTGCATATACAATTACATATCCATCGGATTTCTCTTTAATAATTCTCTGTAGGAAATGATAAAAGTGATATTTTTTTTTCTTTTTGAAGACTTGGGTATCTGGGTTAATTTGCGCGCATCCGACTTATTTTAAGAAGTGAAAGGCCCTAGCCCGCAAAGAGGGCATCCCTTGAAACCGCGAAGAAATTTTTTGTTCGGGTTCGTATATATCTTGGAGTAGGAACAAATAGATGGGGCTTTAATTCACAACTTTACGGTTACTTGATTCTCTATCCAATTACTTGATCAATGCTTCTTTGATATAAAATTGATATTTATTATTGCTCGCATTTATACCATAGTACCGTTGGATTACATTGAATCACACTCCAATATTTGTAAAAGTGCTTGTGAGAAAGCTGTTAAATGCCCGTCCGACTAAACACGCAATAAGTATATTTTTTTGGTAGTATAAACGCTTGTAAAATAACTTCAATCACAAAAGCAGTTTGGAAAAGGTAGGATGACCAACTTTTTCTAAACGCTTAAATAAGTATTTGTATTGATAATATAAATGGTTGTAAAACAATTTCAATCACAAAAATAGTTTGGAAAAGATAGGATAACTACTTAATAATAAATCAATCGTAGTGTCTATTGCCCAACCAGATGAGCACAATGTTAATTGTCAATGCTCATTGAATCACGGTTCTCATCAGCTATAACCACATAACACAAAAGGGTATTTCAAATTCATATCAATAAATCAGGATTTTGAAATTTTAGGTAGTGTCAGAATGTGGGAAAACATTGCCGAGTGTCCATACAATATATAATTGGAAATTAACGTTATGCTTTTATTTGCTTGTCTATACAATATACTATTATTCTATATTCTCTGTAAGGAAAGCTCATATGTGTACTTTTGTGGATAAAGGAAATAACAAAAAGAGGTGTGAAGATTCCACTGCTATCAACAAATAATGAGTGGTTGGCTCAGTGGAAGTGTGTTGAGTCCCGATGTCGTCTCGGTATATATAGAAGTTCTAGAATCCAATTGTTAGAGGCGCCTTCGTTGGGAGAGGTCTACCATTCTGTTCTAGCCTCGAACGAGAATTAGTCTTATATCTAAAAGGTGTGGGGATACTTCGTGAGAAACCAAAAAAAAAAAAAAAAAATTCTACTACAAAGAATCCTAGTTCTTTATTTCCTACCTTATCCTTATCATTGCATTTGGTACTAATGAAAAAATAAAAAAATATTAATTTAATTATAAAAAAATACAATTATACTGACACAACTATTGAATCATTTATTTCATATATTAAAATGTGTAACACACATCTATTTAATAATTATAAATGTGTAGTTGTACTTTTTATAATTAAATTAGTATTTTTTTTAAAAAAATAAGGGTTTCTTAAACAACGTACCAAAACTACTGATATTTATAGTTGTGACTTCAATTTATTTCCCATCATACCTTTATGAATGCATTTAGTTGACATTTAAATGAGTATATTAGTATAAGAATGTAGAAGGGTTATTTTATTTTATTTTTGCTAATCGTGGAGTATTTTGGCCAGTTTACGGGCACCTCGACTAATTCCTGGAACAACCTCTCTACAAGAGTAGAAGGGTAATTTTGAGAATACATAAAATAGCTTTGTTATGAAATGTTATTTGTATTCTAATACTATAGATAAGTTTTTCCTTTATCATTTCATATATGGTATACAGGCTTTACACTGTTTATCTATAAAAGAAACAACCTTTTTTTTTTCTTTCTATGATTTTAGTATTATAAAATCATTTGACCAGTACGATATTGGGTTTTGTTTTGTTTATTATTCAAAGATTTAGTAGTTTGCTTCTTTACAGAAAATTAATTTCTTTTGAGAGGGATGAATAGGAAGAGGGATTACGTTCATTTTGAGGTTATTTATATTGTGAGTTGAAGTTACGTACAAATATTTAATTGAAATATATATATTTTTTCTCAACTTTTTGTAAATTTGATTTCATGCATGATATGCAGATTATGTGTATTTTAACAATTGGTATTTCTATCTATTACTTATACTTAGTTATTCAAAATTAATATATTAGGCTTAAGCTTTAAAATTTTGTGCTACCTTTGATGTTACCATATTAGAAGTTATCCAAGGAAGATAAATAAATAAATAAATACATATATATATATATATATATATATATAGATAGATAGATAGATAGATAGATAGATAGGTCTAAAAAATAAAAAATAAAAAATAAAAAAAAATATTTTCTTGATTGTCAGCAATGGGGTTGTCTATTAAAAGGAACTTGTGTGAGAATTAAAGTCATATGAGTCAAATATGTAAAAAAGTGATTTGATGTAAAGTGAGATCTGACTGAAAAGAAGAACAAAGGTAGAAATGCTTAAAAGATGGCCAAGTAAAACTAAAGGGAAACAAAGGCAACATGCTCCCCATCTTGTAGACCTGAAAATATGCAACCATTTCTACTTGTGGGTACTTGGTAAAAAATAAATACAAAATTGCCCAAATGTTCCATGTAAAGTACTTTGCTTTTGATAGTCAAAAAGATAAATTAAAAATAAAGGGCACTTTCCATCAGATGGTGATTAACTTTTTGTACCCCAACTTATCAGAATTTGTCAGTGTACCCGCAAGGTATTGGGTCTCTTATTCATAGGCATATGAGATGAAAGATGATTGATGATCCCATGATGTTGAGTTGAGATAATAATATGGCTTGTGAAATCACTTCTTGTATAGGGTAACCAATCTAGTCTAGTTTTAATTGACTTTTGTCTTATTACATGAAATTGGATTAATTGATTTTTAATTTGACTCACATTTGAATTGTTATAGTTTTAACTTTAAACTTGTATCTATTATAAGTAGTGTGGAGGGAAGGTGGAAAACAGAGAAATGGAGAAATAATATAGATTTTTCAGAGAGATAGTTCTTTCATCATCTTGAAATGAGAGGATTTTAAGAGTATAGAGAGTGACTTATGTTGGACTATATATCGAGCATAAGATACGTCAGTCATATTAGTCTAGTCTAGTGAGACGCAGCACATATCACATAAATATACCGACCTATTCTGTTCTGGACAAGCGTAACAGATCTGCCTAACTGGGTACGCAGCCCAAGCCATCGTCTGTTCTACCGACCTGTTGAATATCACAGCCACTATTGGAGGTTGGCCAAGGAACATCGGAGTTGCCTGATCAGTATCAATTATCAGAGGGTCACCGACCACTATATACCGACCTCATGACAGACTGAATCTTCAGTATCAGGCAGCCAAAAGGAAATACCACATATCGGCATACCGACCTGTAGTGATCTCCGACTTTAGGACGGATGACAACGGAATCCCCAGTCGGATAGGAATAGGGTGTGATCTATTGCGACAAGTTCGAGATTCACTCTTAGTCCGACTCTGAGAAAGTCAGACACTATACCAGTTCGACTAGGAGACTGATAAGTCATTCGAATCCCATGAGGATCAGACCAAATCTTATCAGGAATCAGATATGCTTTCCTAGCAAGAGTTAGATTCCTAATTCTACAACAACACCACGACAATGCCAAAGACCTCAAGCCTTCTCTATAAAAAGACTTGAATCCCTAAGGGGAAGGTAAGCAACCTTAAGTCATTCTCGACTAAGTTCAGTATTACGTAGTTCTGAACTAACTTAGGCATAGAAGGGTCTTTGGCCGAATACCATACCAGTGTTCTCACGATAGCCTATTCTCTTTTATTTTTTCTCTCTCTCAGATCACCAACCTCCGACGATTTTCCTAGCACCCTGCCGAGTTTCAGATCAACATCTTCCCTCCACCTCATCGTCTACTAGTGTTGGTCAAATCTTGCACCAACATTTGGCGCCGTCTGTGGGGATCGACATTACAAGTCAAGAACAGCTCTGCAGTCATTAGTTAAGAAGCAGAAATACTAGTTGAGGTGGAGCCCGCCGCCATGCTGGCGGCACCCCAAAAACAAAAGGGAAGACCACCGAAGAAGCATTCGAAGAATTCTGTTCATAAATCAAGGTTGACTGCTATAGAGAAGAACCTTGAAAAAATGACTCAAAACGTCCTGGAGCAACAACCGATGTTGAGGGAAGTACTCCCACTACAACCACTTCATAGTCACCTACCACGTCTTAGACCTCGGCCTCAAAGCGGGGAGGAGAGTAAGTACCGAAGTGCGACCTCGAATAAGAGGTTAGTGCCGAGAAAACCCCCTCCTAGTCGTAAGTCCTTGTATGCTAAAGACTTACGTCATTCACTGAACGCCAAGAGAAGTCACAACTCGGTCTTCTCCTGGATCAGGTCAGCTCTTCAGAGACCGACAAATCCAGTCTCACATAGGTCGGTATTCGAGAAAAGAGCTATGCCAGGAAAACCTGATCCAAAGAGATCGGTACCGAGAAGGCCGAACGGGTCGGAACGCTCTGAAACTACTAAATCTGCACCTCGACACTATCACGAGTACAAAGAGCTCTCTTCTCTTTTTATTGAGGATATATTCCTGACGCCATATCCAAAGACCGTCAAGACCGTAGATGTCAGGACGTACAAAGGGAAAGTAGACCCAAGAAAGCACATTGAGAACTACAAGTCCTTGATGGAATTCAAGGGCTACGACAATGCTACTATGTGCAAGGGCTTCCAGATCACCCTTGGCGAACCTGCTCGGATGTGGTACCGGAAACTTAAAATCTACTCTATATGTTCTTTTGGGCACTTGGCTCACAAGCTCATGAACCACTTTGCTGGAAAGAAGGAAAGGGAAAAACCCGTGAACAGTTTGCTCGGCATCAAGCAAAAGAAAGGTGAAACGTTGAAGGAGTACCTCGGTCGCTTCGACAATGTACGAGTCGACGTAGATGACTGCGACGATAAAACAACAATCACCGCCTTCCTCGCAGGATTGAGACCAGGGAAGTTCCAATACTCCCTTGGGAAAAAGAAGGCCCAAACCTACGAAGAGATCCTCGACAGAGCAGAAAAGTACATCAATGCCAACGAGCAAACTGATGCGAAGCAATTGGCAGATGAATCCCCGAAAAGCTCGAAGAAGGAAAACAATAGAAAGAGGGAATATGACTCGAAGGAGGACAACAGAGGCGGGAAAAGACCGAATGGTGGCAGCCAAGATCAGAGGAGTAACAAAGTACCTCAAAACGTGTACTCCAACTACAATCCTCTCATTGCTTCACGAGAGCAAGTCCTCCTCAAAATCCAGAACAAAGAGTGTGACGCCCCAAAAATTATTTAATCTAGCCCATAACCTAATTACATTTTGCCCAAACTCTGTGTGTTGCCTTGATATGTTTGGTGTTTGTTTGATGGTTGTTTAATGTTCGTATATTTGATGCTTGATAATATATATAAATATGTGCATTATAAATTGTATATGGGTCATGTTAAATTAAAGTATAATGCATATGTTATTATTTATGCATGGGCCCATTAAACCATGAATTGATATGGGTTAGGATTGATTGAATAAAAGGATAAATGAGAATGAAAATTTGGTGTATTAAATGGATTGGACATTTAAAATACATGGAAGCATGAGATTGGTTAAAATACATGTGGTTGGTATGGGTAGTATGAGACCAACACATGTCAAGTTGGTGCATGAGAATGGACAAGTGTCCCATGCCCCATTTCTCTTCTCCAATACATGTCAAGTTGGTGCATGAAAATAGACAAGTGTCCCATGCCCCATTTCTCTTCTCCAACACATGTCAAGTTGGTGCATGAGAATGGACAAGTGTCTCATGCCCCATTTCTCTTCTCCAATACATGTCAAGTTGGTGCATGAAAATGGACAAGTGTTCCATGCCCCATTTCTCCTCTCCAACACATGTCAAGGTTGGTGCATGAGAGTGGACAAGTGTCCCATGCCCTACTTCTCTTCCCTAAAGAAGTCCTAGAGGGTGAGATGAGTGGAGAGAAAGAAAAAAAAAAGAAGAGAAAGGAAAGAAAAAGAGAAAGAAAGAGGGAGTTGCTTTGAGGAAAGTCTCAGCAACGTTTTCATCAAAGAGCTGGATCTTCGTACTATATGGTTAGATTGAGCTCAAAATTTGTCACCAAGTTTGTATCTTATGGGTATTTATTCTGGTTGGTGGAAATCTTGATTGGAGTTTTCGTCTAAGAGATATAACCTCTCAAACAAAGCTGGTCGGAAAGTCTGGATTTCTCGTGCAGTTTAGATCAAACTAATAGATCTCTTAAATCTACTGTTGGATGGATATGATATTTGAGAATGTGGTTTACAACTGATCCTTCTGCATTATGAACCTATGAAGATGTTTATGGGTTAAGTATGTTGTGTGATATAGTCATCTGAGTTCGAGTATTTGCAGCAGGAAAGGAGAAATTATCTGATTAGAGACTTGTTCATCAAATAGGCTTATTTTTTCTGTCCACCGTTGGATTGAGCTGAGTTTTGGACAGAAGGTTTGTTGCTACTTCAATATGTACGGTTGTTTTTGTGATTTAATATTTTTGTTGGTATATTGATACATCTGAACAGAATATTAAATGAAGAATTGGTAGGGTTGCTTGTATTAGACCTAAATTTAGAATATTAACTTAGACCTTTCCAAATAGCTTGCATGTCAACTATGTTGCCCTAGTTTCTATTGTTGATGAACCCATGATGCAAAATCAGTGATATATATGGCTGAACATGGTGACCTAGTGTATATCAGCAATATGGCCTAAGTATGAAAAATTTCATATTTTAGGGCTTTTAATGCTTTTGGCCTAGAATCATTGAATTGATGCAACTTATGTTTAATTAAGCATGATTAGGGTTGATTATGCTACTGATTTGGTGGTTGTGACCATATCATGGGTTATGCCTACTTGTGATCAAATGGCCCAATTTGAGCATGTTTATGCCTAAGGAATTGAAAATCAGTATTTTTTATTAATAGAATGGTTTATGAATGAGAACTATGCATTAGAGGCCTAAGTCATGTGATTTGAGTTGAATGGTGGGATTAGATGGGATTTAGGCCTATTGTCTATATGTGGGCTGATTTAGGGTTGATGTGTAATGTCTATGTGATTGAACAAAGAAATTGATGTATGGTTGGATATTGATGAATGTTTCAGGACCTTGATTGGATTGATTCGAGTTTGGTGTCCGTGTGTGGTTAGATACTCTCGCGAGGTTTGGTTGTGAGTAGACTTCATTTATGATTATATCTTTTATGTCATCATATCACTTATATATATTGTATGTTGAAAACATTAATGTGTTCTAATGTTTTGAATGATGCATTGATTTGAGAAAACCCTATGACTTTGGTTGGACCCATCTATCTGACTAATAGGGGGACTTAACCTTGTCATAGGAGGGTTTTAAAAAGGAAATATTTGGGGATGAGAACGGTACGGTGAAATTGACGTTCACTAGTAACCCCAAATCAACATGATTGGGGATGAGAATGGTACGGTGAAATAGACGTGCACTAGTAACCCCAATGCAAGTGGAATGTGGATCCAAATTGATAAGCTTTTACTTGCATCGAACTTATTATAAATGGTTTATATCTATATGTTATGAGCTTTTAATCATGCTACACATTGACATGCATACATGATATTTGTATTGATAGCATATTTGAATTCTATTCACTAGGCACTGTTGGCTCACCCTCATTTTCCTCTTTTAGGTCCTTCTGTCCTGAATAAGGGCAAAAGAGTAGTCATATCTTGAGGGCCTTGCCTGCGAGAGAATCCAAGGCCTCGATGTGAGTTGAGAAGCATTTTGATTGAATTGTGTTTTAAATTATGATGTATTATATTTTGGACTATGTAATTATAACACTTACCACATTGTAGTATGGGTGAGTTGGGACTTGTTAGATAGACCATGTGGGTATATGACGATTTTTTTTATACCCATAGTTTTGGACTTTATGTGTATGTCAATCTTGATGAATTGTAGGGATTATGACTATTTTACTTATGGTTCATTTTTATGGATTATCTCTTGTCTTGGATGATTAATACGGTTAGTAGTTTTGTTTAGTACATTTTGATATTATGTCGTTGTTTGAGATAAGGCTCGTAGGGTCTCAACCACCTCACGGGGAGTTGAGGAGTGGTTGGAGATGCCTACGTCGGGCGTCCCACCCCGGCATTCCGCACGCCATTCCTTGCGGGGTTGGTGGTCCGGGGTGCGGGATCAGAAGTCATGATCCTCGGGAACTGACCAGAGAAACAGAAGCGGGTCGACTTTGCGATTACCTTCACGGAGGAGGAAGCTCAAGACATAATCCGACCACATGCTGACGCTTTAGTAGTCACGATTACCGTGGCCAACTACAAATCCGTCGGATGTTGTTCGATAATGGTAGCTCGGCAGATATCCTCTACTGGTCAGGGTTTGAGAAACTAGGACTGACCAAGGTTCAGCTGACCCCGGTATATGTCCCTCTGATCGGCTTCACCGAAAACAACATCATGCCCAAATGACGGATAACTTTACCAATAACGGTCGATGACTCTAAGCACAAAATCACGGCTATGGTTAGTTTTTTTGGTGGTAAAGTGTCCTACGGTCTATAACGCCATCAAAGGACGACCCCTTCTTAATAACCTAAGAGCGGTCGTATCAACCTATCATCTGGCTCTGAAGTTCCCAGCAGAGCGAGGCGTCGGAGTAGTACGGGGTAGCTAGAATGAGTCACAAGACTGCTATGTGATGGCTGTGAAGAAGAAGATGGGACATGAGGAAGGTTTGAAGTTTACAGAGGAGTAACTAATGCTTCTACAACATCCAGCCAGTTCCGACCTCGACCCCCGGGAAGAGGTGTCAGGGCTCGAACCTCAGGATGAATGTGCTGAGGTGCAGATTGGGGACGATCCAACCAGGACTGTCAAGGTCGGTACGGGGATGAGCCTCTCCCTCACTGATCACCTGGTCGGCGTCTTACGAGAACACAGAGACGTTTTTGCCTGGTCACATGAAGATATCCCCAAAATATTGACTAGTGTGATAGTGCACCGTCTAAACGTTGACCCAGAGGCCAGGCCGGCCTGACAGAAAAGAAGAGCTCTCAGCTCCGACTAAGCTCAAGGTCTACGAGAGGAGGTAAACAAGTTATTAACAGTCAACTTCATCAGAGAAGTACTATACCCCGATTGGTTAACCAACGTAGTGATGGTCAAGAAATCCAACGGGAAGTGGAGAACATGCGTCGACTTTACTAACCTGAACAAAGTCTGCCCAAAGGATAGTTTCCCATTGCTTCGCATCGACCAACTGGTATATGCAACTGCAGGTTATGAGCTGCTGAGCTTCATGGACGCATATTCAGGGTACAACCAAATTGTGCTGAGTCGCAGAGATGAAGAGAGGACAACCTTCATTATAGACCGAGGTCTGCATTGCTATAAGGTGACGCCCTTCGGCCTAAAAGATATTGGGGCTACTTATCAGAGGCTGGTCAACAGCATGTTCGTAGAAAAAATTGTAGTGAACACGGAAGTCTACGTCGACGACATATTGGTCAAAAGCGTGGAATCGACAGCTCATCCTACCGATCTGTCAGAGGTATTCACGATATTGAGGAAGTATCACATGAAGCTCAACCCGACAAAGTGCACATTTGGAGTGAGCTCTGGAAAATTCTTGGGATTCCTCATTAATCAGAGGGGAATCGAAGCTAACCCCGACAAGATCCAAGCTCTAGTCGACATGCGAGCACCTCGTAAAGTGAAGGAAGTTCAGAGGCTCACTGGGTGCGTTGCCGCATTAAGCAGGTTCATCTCAAAGTCCACAGACAGATGTTTTCCGTTCTTTAAGCTCATCAAGAAGAAGGCAGTGGAGTGGACTCCAGAGTACGAAAAGGCCTTTCAGGAGCTAAATGCTTATCTAGATCAGGCTTCTACTCTCGAAACCCTTCAAGGGGAAGCCCTGGTCAGAAAAGAGCTAGGAAACCAGAAAGCGGTCTACTACACCAGCAAGTCTTTGTTCGACGCGGAGACGAGGTATCCAGAGATTGAGAAGCTGGCACTGGCACTCATTACTTCAACCCGGAAGCTGAGACCTTACTTTCAGGCCCACACCATAGTCGTTCTCACCAAACACCAACTCAGGCAAGTGCTCCTGAGGCCGGAAACATTCGGACGGTTGACTAAATGAGCCATTGAGTTAAGGGAATTCAACATCAAGTACCGACCTCGAACAGCTATGAAGGGTTGAGCATTGGCCGATTTTTTGTCTGAGTTACCTCAGATATGTTTGACCACCGGCCAGGACCCTGAAGAAGCCTAGAAGCTGTTCGTCGACGGTTCTTCCTGCAAGCAAGGATGTGGGGCTAGAATAGTCCTCATCTCCTCCAGAGATGAGAAGCATCTATGTGCTCTTCGCTTCAATTTTTTAGCATCCAATAACGAAGCAAAATATGAAGCACTTCTGGCTGGCTTGCGACTCGCCCTTAGCTAGGAGGTGAAGAAGCTCCTCGTCCATTGCGACTCCCAGCTCGTCGCAAGGCAGGTCACTTCAGAGTGCCACTCAAAGGATGATAGAATGCAATCATATCTGAAGGAAGCACTGGCCCTGCTAAGAAAGTTCAAGGAATATGAATGGACACAAGTGCTAAGGGTAGAAAATACCTTGGTTGATGCACTCTCCAAGTTGGCCTCCTCCTCGGAGGTCGAGCTCATGATCCAGGTCCCAGTGGAATTCTTACTCGAAAGGAGCATCAGGAAAGTTAGTAACGACCAACAGGTCGGCACACTCAGCCAGAACCCATCCTGGATGAACCCGATCGAAAGTTTCCTTAAGGACAAGATCAGAGTAAGGAAAGTACAAAGACAAGCTGCCAGATATTCCTTACTAGACAATCAGTTGTATAGGCGTAGCTTCTCTATGCCTTATTTAAGATGCCTACGGGAAGAGCAGGCACGACGAGTTTTGGAGGAGATTCATGCGGGCGTATATGGTACCATTTAGATGGAAGGACTATAGTATATAAGGTCCTTCGCCAGGGCTATTATTGACCAACAATCTACAAAGACCCCAAAAGAATAACTCAGAAGTGTGATAGCTGCCAAAGACATGGAACAAACATCCGAGCTCCAGCGAAAAATCTTTCTCCAATGCAGGGCCCATGGCCTTTTGCTCAGTGGGGAGTAGATTGATAGGACTCTACCGACCTGTAAGGGTCAGGTCAAGTTTGCAATTGTAGCTGTTGACTACTTTACCAAGTGGGCAGAGGCTGAACCGTTAGCAACAATTACTGAGCAGAAGATCACGCGTTTCATCTGGCTATCGATTGTGTATCATTTTGGTGTCCCGTATGCCATCATATTCGATAACGGCAAACAATTCAACAATGCAAGGTTCCGATCATTCTGCGAAGACCTCGGTATTCAACATTTCTTTTCTACTCTATCCCATCCTCAAGCTAATGGTCAAGTGGAAGCCGTGAACATGATTATCAAGCACACACTGAAGGCCAGGCTCGAGGAAAAGAAAGGAATGTGGGCTGAGGACATGCCTCAAGTCCTCTGGTCATACTGCACCACCTCCCGAATAGCCACAGGCGAAACACCATTCTCCCTAGCCTTCGGAATGGAGGTTGTCATACCAATTGAAGTCGGGATACCGACCTTGAGAACATCCTACTTCGGCGAAGCCAGGAACATGGAAGCTCAATGCATCGACCTGGATCTACTTGAAGAAAGAAGAGAACAAGCACAACTCAAGTTAACTGCATACCAACAGTGGATCTCGAAGTATTACAATGCCAAAGTGAAGCACAGAAGCTTCAAGGTCAGCGACCTAATGTTAAGGAAGGTCATGTTGAACACGCGAGAACCTGGAGCAGGCGCCCTTGGTCCCAACTGGGAAGGTCCTTACAAGATCACTGTGATACTTCGCACAAGGGTGTACGAGCTTGAAGATCTAACTGGCAGAAGAATTCCTAAGCCTTGAAATGCGGTGCACCTCAATAAGTATTACCAGTAAGCATTAGCAATAGTAGTAGCAGCTCAGTAGCTATGTTACAGCATTTGTCGAGGTGTTGGTTACCTCTAGTTTTATTTTTAGATTCCTAAAAGTGTTTGTTTGAGATATTTCTACATAACCAAGAGTTGTCTTTCTACAAATTTGCGTCTACGATCTACAAACAAAAGTGCCTTGAGACTACCAACCAGATCGGAAGCCACCGAGAAGAAGGGCCCCGACCCTAGAATACCTTGGGTATACCAAGCTCTAGCTACGTACCTACCGAGAAGATGACCACGGTCAAAAGTGCCTTAGGGTATTACTCCAGAAGGGCAGATACTACCAAGAAGAAGGGTCATTGACCCTTGAAGTGTCTTGGAGCGAGAAGAGAACTTAATTGTTCAAAGTGAAAAAGAAAGTTATACGTTTCCTACCGACCACACGACCTACCAAATACTTAGAAAAATTAAGTAAAGAGACCGGCACAAAACAAACGAGAGCAATATCAGGTCTACGCCAAAATAGACATTTCATTAAATATTGAAGCAGAGTACAAAGAGGAATAGAGGACTATTGGGGCACACAGGTCCCTTACAAAAAAACACGGCCTAGACTAAAAGAGATCAACTACGACTCCAGACCAGTGGAACAATGCAGGATCTCAGCTAGACTAGCCGGCTCATCGTCATCATAGGCTCGACGCGTCTCCTCCTCGGAGTCGACAGTCTGAGGCTGCTCAGATGATGTACCCGGAGCAGTAAAGGTAGCCCCAGCCGGTGAATGCTCGGATGATGCCCCCGGAACCACGGGTGTAGCACCTTGGTCTTCAGCCTCGGCCTCCTCTTCCATAACCTCTCCAGTTGCCGAGCTGGCTCACCTGTCAAAGCTACTCTAGTCTATCGAGTCGCCAAAAAACTCCTCTAAATCAGCTCGGTATACTGTTATTGCCTTTATGCAGGATCGATCCACCTCGGCCTGACAGAGTTCTTCAGCCTCGGTTTCCATAGCAGCCCGGAATTGAGCTCGGTTCCTAGTCAGCTCATCCTGAACTGACTCCACTTCCACTTCCTTGAGCTTCAGCTGCTCCTTCAACTTCTTGATCTCGGCGTCCCGAGCTACAACCTTGGACTCCCAGATCACTGAGGTAGTCTGGGCCTCCTTTACTGTGTCTTAAAACTTGACGAAGTGGTTCTTGATCCGGCGAAGGTTGTACACGTGCTGAGCAGCAGCCTTCAAACGCCAAAAAGATTAAGTCAGGACCTCGAATGAAGAGCTACAAAATGAATTAAGTAGGAACACTTACCTCCACCGATTTCATAAAGGCATTAGCCATGCCTTCGAACATTTTCTCGTCCTTTATCACTATCGAGAAGGCGTTGGGGACACGGACCTGGTAGTTGTCGATGTTCAGGTTGATGTCCCCGATCTTGGTTACGATCTGGTCATCTTTTTCGAACTTCGCCTTCTTGGAAGCTCCATGGTCGGTAGGAGAAGATGACTTGGATTTGCTACCCATCGACCTAGTCTCCCGAACAGGAATAGCCACCTGCTTAGAGAAAAGGTGGGGGATTTCCCCTTCGTGGGGCACTGCTCGGTGATCTACCTACAGGCCCCTGAGCGACAACTGCTCGCTCAGCAGATATGTCCTTCAGCATGGAAGGGTCAATTGTATACCGACCAGCGACGCCCCTCTTCGGTGCCATCTCCTCAGACCTATTTGTCTTTCTCTTCTTCCTTGTCTTGGTCTTGGTAGAAGAACCGGGAGCAGAAAAACCTATATTATAGACACAATGTATCAACTCGAAAACTACAAAACTGGTCGATACAAGAACAAAACGCGATAGGCTAAACTTACGTCCTGAGAAATTTTTCTTCTCGTTAATTATATCGGATCAGTACAATCTCTCTTGAGTGAGTATAACCTTTTACCGCCGATCTGTAATGGGAAGCCAGTAGATTTCGTCGATGCGAGAGAATTTGAATGCTTCCTTTCTGCTCTGTCTCTCCCTAGTACCTAACAAGAGAAGAAAAACATGTCAGCCCTACTAAGCATAACAAAGACAACCAAAAAAGACAAGTTATGAAGGGAAGCTCGGTACCTAGTTTCCCGAAAGTGGCCGGTATGCAAGCTTCCTCCGCCCAAGGCCTCGAGGCAAAAAACCATTTATCTTTACATGATTTATTTGAGGTTGGGTTCTCTATAATCAGGGGTTGCCCTTCCTCGGCACCCTGATGAGTCGACGCATAATACCACCCGCTACACTTCGGGTGGGATTTTAGTCGATATACGTGGGCGAAGTCTTGAAAGTAAAATTCTAGCCATTTTCTCTCATTCCAAAGCACAAGGCAGCTCAGAATAGCCCTCCACACATTGGGATTGAGCTGAGTAGGGGCAACCCTTATATGGCCGAGCAGGTGACATATGGATATATCGAGAGGCAAGATCAATCCGTCCTCAAACAAGTTGGTATACAGAGCAACCTCTCCTTTGTTAGGGTGACTGGCGAAGTTCCTAGGAGCAGGCGCCCTCTACTTAATACGATTGGGTATACCGATCTCCTTTCTCAACTGAGCAAGGTGATGCTCCTTTATTTTGGATGGGACGCGATCTACTGAATAAAAGATCTCACCCACCCCAACGTCTTCAGTCTTAAAAGATATGTGTACCCAACCTGATGTACTAGGCTCGGCAGTATCGAGCCTATTATGCTATCTATCAACTAAAAGTGGTGCGACATCAAGCACCTTTTCGTTCTCCTCGGAGTCCTCGGAGGAGGTAGGACTAATGCACTCCCTCCGACCTGAGGGTCGGCCCTGCCTCTCTCTTCTAGGAAGAGGTCCTCGTAAGAGACCTCCACAGAAGAAGAAGCGGAAGCCCTCTAGTCGGCAGGAGGATCTACATTAGAACTGGCCAACTAAACAACCTAGAGGATATGCCTACGGACTACAGACTACCTAGCAGAAAAACAAAGGAAAAGCTTAGAGTAAGGAGTTATTACATAAGAGTGGAATACCAAAATAATCGAACAAGCGATTACCGACCTCTCAGAGCGTAGTTGATGAATGAAAGCAAATGAGCAATTCTCTATTTATAGGCAAATGACCTGTAAAGCGTAATTATGAGCACGAATCCCTAGACAAAATTAACGGCTCACCATCAGAGGACGTGCATTAGCGGTCGTGCTATTAGACGGCGCACATCTGCCCAGTTTTTGGAGCACAACTGTCACTTGCATTAAATGGCTCGGTATTTGTCGTTTCGTCTGACTCCAAGCAATTAGTCTTGCCCGAAGCTTGGGGGTAACTGTTGGACCATATACTAAGCATAAGACACGTCAGCCATATTAATCTGGTCCAGTGAGACATAACACATATCACATAGATATACCGACATGTTCTATTCCAGACAAGCGTGACAGATCTACCTAACGGGGCACCCAACTCAAGCCATTGTCTGTCCTACTGACCTATTGAATATCACAGCCACTATTGGAGGTCGGCCAAGGAACATCAGAGTTGCCTGATCAGTATCAATTATAAGAGGGTCACTCCCCACTATATACCGACCTCATGACAGACTGAATCTTCAGTATCAGGCAACCAAAAGGAAATACCACAGATCGGCATACCGACCTGTAGTGATCTCCAACTTCGGAATGGATGACGACAGAATCCCCGGTCGGATAGGAATAAAGAGTGATCCTCTGTGACAAGTTCGGGATTCACTCCTAGTCCGACTCTGATAAAGTCAGACACTCTACCAGTTCGACTAAGAGACTGATAAGTCCTCCGGATCCCATGTGGATCAAACCAAATCTTATCAGGAATCAGATATGCTTTCCTAGCACGAGTTAGATTCCTAATTCTACAACAACACCACGACAAGGCCAAAGACCTCAATCCTTCTCTATAAAAAGACCTGAACCCCTAAGGGGAAGGTAAGCAACCCTAAGCCATTCTAGACTAAGTTCAGTATTACGCAGTTCTGAACTAACTTAGGCATCGGAGGGTCTTTCGCCAACACCACACCGGTGTTCCTCACGATAGCCTATTCTCTCTTGTTTTCTCTTTCTCTCAGATCACCAACCTCCGGCGATTTCCCCAGCACCTTGCTGAGTTCCAGATCAACATATTCCCTCCACCTCATCGTCTACTAGTGTTGGTCAAATCTTGCACCAACAGCTTATATAGCCTACATTGTAACATATCAACAACTTAAGATCTAATTCTAACAAACTTCTAACAACATCTAGAATCTTCTAGATACCAACTAATCATAATAGAAATAACTAAGTCCTTGCTTCGGCATTTCCCCTCAAGCTGATGGTAGAAGTAGAACTAACCACATGAAGGTTGCCTCTCATTCTTTCAAAATGCGTAAAGGAAGCTGGTTTTGTAAGCTTATCAGCTACTTGTTCAATTTTAAGCACATGCTAGCACAATAAGGCCCTGATTGGTATAAGATTTAAAAATTGTTTTCTATTTTCAAATCTAAAATTTCCAAAAAAAACTTGTTTGGTTTAAACGTTTTTAAAATATTTAAAAACTATTTTTTTATTTGGCTTTAGAAGCTGTGAAGAAAGCAAGAATACAATAAAATGTTATTTTCATTGTTTTCTAAAATTGGACTCTAAAAACAACTTTTAAAACTTATTTTTAAAAATCATTTTTAAATTGGATACCAAACAGGCCTTAAATGACTTATCAAGAACTTTTTCTCTAACAGAATAAAGATAAAGTTTTATATGTTTAGTTTTGGAATGCAAAATGAGATTAGCAGATATAACAACTGAGTATATAAAGTTCAAACCGTAGGAGCTCTTGGATGTCGAATTTTTTAGTTTTGTGAACAAGGATTTCAACCAAGAAACTAAATTGTTTCGCTAGTAATTAAGTACAAAATCTAGTAGTAGACTTCTTGTCATCAAAGATTACTCGCCAATCTACATCTGAATAGCTATCCTACTCTAAAATACGAGATCTTTGAAAACAAATACCAAAATCCATTGTTCATTTAAGGTATCTCAAGATCTTCCTAACAACCTTCCAACAAGTGTTCACCATTGCCACGTCTGCCATTACTTCCAAAACTCTTTATGGATTGTCCTTCTTGGATTGGCACATTGCAGATGATTTATTTCAGTAAGTGCAACATAATTCTGCTCAATTATGTATTCATGTGCTAGCTACAAAGATAAAACTATATATCTTCAAGGAATGTGGTTCCTTGCCAACAGGGCGTTGGCATGATGGTTTGACGCTTGAGGGACGTTAAAGGGATCGCGAGTACGAGTCTCGGGGTGGGCCGCCTTTTATCATCCATGTAATACTCCAAATTTTCATACACTTATAACATACATAGTAGCTTGATTAATATGTACATTACATCATGTATAATATGTAATAAATATTGTTGGACCAAAAATATTGTAAATTCATGATTAAGCCCAAGACAAAGATGTTGGATCCATAAATATTGGACAAAAATAAATAAATCCACGATCAAGCCCAAGACAAGGCCCAATACCAAGTCCAAGCCCATTATCTAGAAGTTACGTGAATTATGGGTGGAAAAGTGGTCAAAAGTGGATTACATGTGTAAAGCCATGATTTTTTTGTAAATTTTAAATTGTTTTGTTGTGATTTGCTGCAAACTAATGTAAACAGGTGTGTTTGGCATTTATTCCAAACCATCCAAATGAGAGTGAGAACTCAAGTGTAGAGAGTTCAAGTGAGAGCTAGAAGTGTTTTAGCAAATATTATGAGAGTTATAATAGTTTGTAGTATAAAAGCTAGTAGTAATTGAGTGATACATAGTATGCTCTGTACTTGCCCCTTTGGTGGATCTTGTACATAAAAAATGATCACCATTTACTATTACTTTTTTTGAGTGATATATTTATTAGTAGGGTGTGATCCCTATCTTAAATTTGTCCAAACACCAAACCCAATTCAACACTTCAAGGGTGGAGATTTACACGTGCCGAGGAACCCGAACGACTAATTACGCATGCTCAAGTGGGTGTGATCCTTAACTTTTTCCTTTATTCTTATTTATTTCTAGCATGTTATATCTTATCTAGTTAGATGGGTGTGCGTGAATTACCTTCTTAAATTATTTACATGTTAGTCATTATTATGATGCATGTATTATGTCTTTTCATAAAGTTATTATGCACTTTTCATTATATTTGATATTCACTTACACCATATCATTTATGCATGTACCTTGGCATATGAAATTCATGCGCCATACCATTACTCTGTTGAATTAATAATTTATTTAATTAATCAGACACAGTCTTGTCCCAAGTACTTTTGAATAGTAAACCAGAGGCAACTTCTTGTTCTAAAAAAGTGGTATTTAAGCGAGACTATTGTGACTCCACCACTCAGCCTGAAGACTAATCTGGTTGATTTTATTGAGAACTATTCTTTTGGTACAGCTTGGGATACAATACTATTTGTTGGGAAAATCGATGGTTGTAAAAATTCTACAATCCCAGGACAATTTCCCAAACTAAAAATACACCAAAGATTTTAGCGTGGAAAACCCTCCAAAGATGAGGTAAAAACCACGGGCCCTTAGGCCGCTTAAAGACTTCCACTATAATCAAATGAGATTACAAACTTCACCCTTAGATGGATCTCTCATAAATATACACTAACTATGTATCTTCAATTTGTGGATAACACTTCACAAATTGGCTCACACTTTTTCTTCTCAAAGAAACTCTCTTTGAGGCTCTCTAGATCTCTAGAATTAGATCTCTCTGAATATTTGATCTCTCTCAGATCTATCGAATCTCTCAGATTGAATTTTTTGAGTTGAAACAAGGTTCTATTTATAGAGTTATGGAGGGCATTTTTGTAATTGTTGATCAACCCACGTGATTCATGCATGGCTCCCATGCATCCCACGCGATTTTGGTGTTGTTCGTTCAAAGAAGGTCGGCTGCTGTTGTTGCCCACGTGAAGTTGTTGTTGTTGCCCATGCATTCATACATAGCCCACGTGAATTTGATGTGGTTCCCATGCAGCCCATTCAAAACACGTTGGCCACCTACCATCCCATGTGAAAACATGAGGTTGACCAACAAATCTCCCCCTTCACCTCATGTGGAACAGGGCTCCTCCACACCTGCAATCTCTCTACAGATAGCAAGCTTTTCGCTGGTCAGGGATTTCGTCATCATATCTGCCCCGTTGTCATTAGTATGGATCTTCTCAACTTGCAGCAGTTTATTTTCCAGCACATCACGAATCCAATGATACCACACGTCGATGTGCTTGGACCTTGAATGGAAGGTTGAGTTCTTGCTGAGGTGAATTGCGCTTTGACTGTCGCAATAAAGAACATATTTTTCTTGGTTCTGCTGCAATTCTTGTAGGAACTTTTTCATCCACAAGATCTCCTTACAACCTTCAGTGATTGCAATGTACTCTGCTTCTGTGGTTCTTAAGGCAATACACTTCTGTAATCGTGATTGCCATGAGACAGCTCCCCCTGCAAAGGTTATTAGGTACCCGGATATCGACTTTCTCGTATCCACGTCGCCAGCCATATCTGAATCTGTAAATCCTTCTAATACAGATTTACCATTACCAAAACATAAACAATGACTAGAAGTACCTCTAAGATACCTGAGTATCCATTTGACTGCTGTCCAATGTTCCTTTCCAGGATTTGATAGAAATCGGCTCACTACACCAACAGCATGAGCAATGTCTGGTCTGGTGCATACCATAGCGTACATTAAACTGCCAACCACCGATGCATAAGGCACCTTGCTTATCTCTGATTTCTCCTCCTCGCTTGAAGGGCACTGGCTCGAATTAAGCTTGAAATGGCTTGCCAGTGGAGAACTAACAGGTTTAGCTTTGCTCATGTTGAACCGCTCTAAAACTTTCTCAATATACTTTTCTTGAGATAGCCAAAGTCTCTTGTTCTTCCTGTCACGAACAATCTTCATCCCAAGGATTTGTTTTGCGGGTCCTAAGTCTTTCATTGCAAAAGACTTGCTCAACTCTTTCTTCAACATGTTAATCTTGCCGATATCTTGGCCTACAATTAACATATCATCAACATAAAGCAAAAGAATAATAAAATCACCATCAGAGAATTTCTTGATGAAGACGCAGTGATTAGCTGTTGTTCGGTTGTACTCCTTATTCTCCATGAACGAGTCGAACTTTTTATACCACTGCCTCGGTGCCTGTTTCAAACCATACAGACTCTTCTTTAGCCTGCATACCAGTTTTTCTTTTCTTTTGACTTGGAAACCTTCGGGCTGCTCCATATAGATTTCCTCGTCAAGATCACCATGTAAGAATGCCGTTTTTACATCAAGTTGTTCAACCTCCAGATTAAGACTAGCTGCCAAGCCAAGAACAACTCGGATTGAAGACATTTTTACCACCGGTGAGAAGATTTCATCGAAGTCAACGCCTTTCTTCTGTCCGAATCCTTTTACAACCAATCTTGCTTTGTATCGAGGTTGCGAGCTACCTTCTTCGCTTTTGATCCTGTACACCCACTTGTTCTTGAGGGCTTTCTTTCCCTGCGGTAATTTCACCAAGTCAAATGTGTGGTTTTCATGCAGAGATTTCATTTCTTCCTGCATGGCTTTCATCCACTCAGTCTTATGCTGGTCAGTGATAGCTTCGGTATAGCTCTCTGGTTCTCCCCCGTCAGTGAGCATCACATAGTCACTAGGAGGATATCTTTGACTTGGTTGTCGCTCTCTGGTAGATCTCCTTAGTTGTGCTTCTGGTTGGACTTGTTCAGGAACTTGTTCAGGAATTTGGTCAGGAACTTGTTCTTGTTCTGAACTTTGAGCTGGTGGAACATTATCATCAGTATCTGGTGCAGCTTCCTTGTCATCTGAATTTGTTGATGGAGAGACTGGTTCCAGATTCACTGGAAGTTCTTCTGATTGTGGCTTCTCAGGTTTCTGAAAATCCTCGATCGTCTGATCTTCAAGAAACACCACGTCTCTGCTTCTGACAATCCTTTTGTTGACAGGATCCCAAAGTCTGTAGCCGAATTCTTCATGGGAATATCCCACAAAGACACACTGCTTCGCTTTTCCATCCAGCTTGGACCTCTCGTCTCTAGGGATGTGAACAAATGCTCTGCAGCCGAATACTTTCAAGTGTTTGTAAGAAACGTCTTTCCCCGTCCAAACTTTTTCTGGTACGTCGTAGTTCAGTGGAACTGATGGAGAAAGGTTGATTAAATCGACCGCTGTCCTCATTGCCTCCCCCCAATAGGAGTTTGGCAGTTTTGCATTTGAGAGCATACATCTGACTCTTTCACAAATGGTTCTGTTCATCCTCTCTGCGACACCGTTGTGTTGAGGTGTCTTTGGTACTGATTTTTCCAGCCTGATGCCGAAACTTCTGCAGTACTCCTCGAATGATCCGCGATACTCATCGCCATTGTCTGATCGTACACACTTCAAACGTCTGCCAGTTTCTCTCTCAACTTTTACATGAAATTGCTTGAAAACTTCCTGCACTTGATCTTTAGTTTTCAAAGCAAAGGCCCACACTTTTCTAGAGTGATCATCAATAAAAGTCACAAAATAATGAGCACCTCCTAGTGTCTTACAACTCATTGTACAGACATCTGTGTGTATTAAATCTAGAATATTTGCCTTTCTAGATGGTGGGGAACTACGAAATGCAACTCTGTGTTGTTTACCCATAATACAATCAACACAAGTACGTAAAGATGTACCTGTCATTCCTGGCAAGTGCTCCTTCTTGGAAAGAATTCTGAGACCCTTTTCACTCATGTGGCCGAGCCGCTTATGCCATAACTCGGTGGGAACTTCTTTCCTCATGGTATTTACTTCTTCTTTACACAGCTTGGCTTCTGTGTGGTAGAGTGATGCATCTTTCTTGCCTCTGGCTACTACCAAGTTTCCTTTGGTGAGCTTCCATTTTCCTTCACCAAAGTTATTATTGTAGCCATCGTCATCAAGCATTCCGGTGGAGATCAAATTGAGGCGGATATCTGGAACATGCCTCACATCTTTCAAGAGTAACCTGTATCCAAGGTTAGTTTCTAAATAAATATTACCGATGCCAATAATTTTGGATGCATCATCATTTCCCATCCTCACTCGTCCGAAATCACCTTGCGTGTAGGTTGAGAAGAAATCTCGTCGTGAGGTGACATGGTAGGACGCACCTGAGTCAACTACCCATGTAGAGTCTTGACTTGCAAGGTTGACATAATCAGCATCTCGAACAATGACGACTTCTTCAGTGAGAGTTGCGGTGTTATTTGTTCGGGTTTCTACTTCTGGATTTCTGGATCGTTCCGCCTTTAACTTTCGACATTCTCGAATGAAGTGTCCGGGCTTGCCGCAGTGATGACACTTCTTGTCATGCCACGATCTGGACTTCGAGCGTCCTCTTTGCTGACTTTGGTTACGAGGATATCTGCTTTTACTCCTTCCGTGCCATTCTTGCTTGCCTTGTTTTTCCATGACAAGTGCTTCAGTTTCAGGAGTATAACCATTGTCTTTTCGTCGAGACTCTTCGTTCAACATTCTGTCTTTTACCATTTCCATGGTAAGCTTGCCGCCAGGAGCTGAGTTACTAACTGACACAACTAGAGTGTCCCAACTTTTTGGTAGAGAACTCGTCAACAACAACGCTTGTAGCTCGTCATCTACGATCATCATCATAGAGTTGAGTTGATCTACAATGCCTTGGAACTCACTCATGTGTTCCGATACGCTGCTTCCATCTTTATACTTCAAATTGACTAATCGTCGTATCAGATTAGCTTTATTCTGTACGGTTGTCCTCGCATACATTGTCTCCAACTTTTGCCAAAGAACGTAAGCATCGTGTTCATTAGCAAAATTTTGGAAAATGCTCTTGTCGATCCATTGTCTAATTTGAGCAGCACACTTTCGGTTCAGCATGACCCAATCAGTGTCTGTGCTGGTTGTTTTTGATGTCTTGTCATCTGTTGAAGTTGTAGTCACAGCTTCCTCCTTCGGCATTATAATCGGCTTCCACAGATCTTTAATGTATAAAAGATCCTCCATCTTCGGCTTCCAAATTGCATAATTAAATGCAGTCAACCTGATCATATTGCCTGTGTATATATTGCTTGTGCTCTCCTCCATTTGAGTCGTCAGTCAACAGGTTTCGCGGAGCTTGACACTTTTCCGACGATGAATAGTACTATGTGAATAGTACTCAATGAATAGTACTCCTTGTGAATAGTACTATATGAATAGTGCCCTTGTGAATAGTGCTCCGTAAATAGTATTCTATGAATAGTACTACTATAGTGACGTATACATGAATAGTAATATATGTATGAACCGTACCTTTGCTGAAAACGACCCAGGCTCTGATACCACTTTGTTGGGAAAATCGATGGTTGTAAAAAAATAAATTCTACAATCCCAGGACAATTTCCCAAATTAAAAATACACCAAAGATAACACCAAAGATTTTAGCGTGGAAAACCCTCCAAAGATGAGGTAAAAACCACGGGACCCTTAGGCCGCTTAAAGACTTCCACTATAATCAAATGAGATTACAAACTTCACCCTTAGACGGATCTCTCATAAATATACACTAACTATGTATCTTCAATTTGTGGATAACACTTCACAAATTGGCTCACACTTTTTCTTCTCAAAGAAACTCTTTTTGAGGCTCTCTAGATCTCTAGAATTAGATCTCTCTGAATATTTGATCTCTCTCAGATCTATCGAATCTCTCAGATTGAATTTTTTGAGTTGAAACAAGGTTCTATTTATAGAGTTATGGAGGGCATTTTTGTAATTGTTGATCAACCCACGTAATTCATGCATGGCTCCCATGCATCCCACGCGATTTTGGTGTTGTTCGTTCAAATAAGGTTGGCTGCTGTTGTTGCCCACGTGAAGTTGTTGTTGTTGCCCATGCATTCATACATAGCCCACGTGAATTTGATGTGGTTCCCATGCAGCCCATTCAAAACACGTTGGCCACCTACCATCCCATGTGAAAACATGAGGTTGACCAACACTATTCACGTATAAAATACTATTCACATATATAGTATTATTCACGTATATGAAATGATTATTGTTGAATTATGATATGATTTGAGTTGTTGGAATATAGTACTATTCACGTATAAATATACGGTATTATTCACATATATGAAATGATTATTGTTGAATTATGACATGATTTGAGTTGTTGGGTGTTATTCATTAATAGTTTTATAATGGCATGATATGTTAATACGTTACATTAATAATGTTGGTATGTTAATCATATTATTTGTCTCACTAAAGACACTAAAAAGATAATAACACATTGAAAGGTGTCTTGGCCTAGCTTGGGGAGTTTCGAAAGGCCAAGGCTATGTGCCACAATGGCCGGTGAATTTCGGACTCTATTCGAAAGGAGTCCCAAGGGAAAGGTGATTCCACCTGGGTGGTCCACAACCCAAATGGATGGTTAGCGATGACACTTAAAGCAAATTAATGTTGTACCGTAATGTCTGCACTTGTTTGAATATCTAATTGGATTTGATGTATTATGTTATTAATAAATAAGAGTTCAGGAATATTGTTTAAGGTGATCCATTGGGCATTAACTCACCCTTCTTTTTTTTCAGGAATTAATAATGCATTATGAGTCAAATTTTATGTGAGAAGTTGATAGCGATAGAACCAGACAATAGAGTAGATTCGAATAATGTCTTAGTAGTATGTTTGACTATTGAATTGGTTGTTATAGAGGTGAAACATTTAATTGGTGATAATGATTATTGGTCATTTGAATAAGTCATTGTAATAGTAAACTTATTACATTTATCTAATAAATTGTGAATTGTAGTGTCATTTAATTTATTTTCGATATGACAAACTACATTATTCTTAAAAATAGTTCTAATCTTGTGATGCCTACAGGATTTAGAATACCATTGTATTTGGTATTCTAGGATAATTTAATCTCATGACTATGATATGGTCCATGATAGGACCAATGTAAATATTGAGACATCTAGTCTCAGGTGATTTGAAACTGCAGGCCCAATAAGACTAGGGTTAAATAATGTCCTTAGACACGTATTTTTATTAATTTTAAAATTGCCATAATTATAAGGGCATTGGAAGGAAATGATAGACACTCACACTCCAGTTAGGCTACTCAGGTTATTCGCTTTCCATTATAGCGCACGTGACCAGGTTAAAAAAATTAGGGTGTGACAATCCACAATTTCATAAATATGTTTTGGGTGCTTAGGGGAATTCTTCCTGCCTTGCGTAGGTCTAGATGGAGGAAGTAACGCCGTGGATGATCGGGACAAATTTTCAAACGTGGTTCGTGCCTAAGTTTGTGCAGTGTGGGGCTCGTCGTGTAATCGTTGGTGTGAGAATTATTTAATTCTTAAGGGATCGGATACGGGAAGGAATAGTGGGCTTACCTAGGGTGCGTTGTTACTTCTCAAAAAAAGGAATGTGGTTCCTTGAGTGAAGTTATCACAAAAAAAATGGAGTCATATTCTGCTCCTAAAGTAGCAAAGATTGCTAGAATTTTATCTTTTTCAGAGATCAAGTGTTCAAAAGAAACCAAAATACAAGAATATGTTTTCATCTTGATTAATTACTCTTTAAAGTCAAGCTTATTTTCTTTGATTTTGAAGCTCAAATTTGTATTGAATAACTTTTGTCTTTGACTGAGAAGCAAATATCTAAACAATAGTGTTACAAACTTCTTTAGATGAATCACAACTAACAAGGCATGTTAGGATTCCATGATTCATTGATGTTAGTAGCCATTGTTTGTCACCTGAAGCTGTAGTGTAGGTGATGTAGTAGCTTCTATTGACGAAGCGGTGATCGGATTTTCCATGCATGAGCTTGAAAGATTTAATGCCAAAACAGAGAAATAGAGAAATAATGGAGATGTTTTGGACCCGTACCCGTCTGTACCCGATTTTTGTCACCCCTAGCTGCAAAGGTGAGAGTCGTAGAACTGGAGCAATAGGAGCAGCAAAAGTACCAATAGGCATACTAACTGGCATAGGAAGCTCAAAAGTACCGTGATAAGGGTATAAATCCTCCACATTGAAAATTGGACTAATATTCATATCAGTAGGTAAATCAAGTAAATATGCATTAGGTTTGATTTTCTTAATAATACAGTATGGGCTAGAAGAACGGGCATATAAAATTCTTAAAAGAATTTATGGAAAAACGCTCAGGGCAGATGTGAACCATCACATAGTCATTTTCACAAAATTTTACACTCCTACTTGAACATAAGCATTCAATTTATTATTATTAGAAAGTGTAATCTTACGCTTAACATCAACATGTAACTCAAGAATGTGTTAGGCAAAAGACTTGGCAAAAGCAGAGGGACGAGAATCCGAGGGTACTGGGATCAAGTCAATAGGTTGGTGAGGACTATATCCAAGAACAATCTCAAAAGGAGACTTACCTGTAAAATGAGTAACTGAACTATTATAGACAAACACACCATGTGTCAAAATATAAAGAGGTTTAGTATTAGGTGGTTTGGAAGAAGATTTAGACGATTGAGGTGTACGGGACTTAGACAATAGCCTAGGTTTGGGTTTACTATCCAAAGGTTTAGCAGGTAGTAACTTAATATTCTTACCATGATGCATAAACACATAAGTATTTTCTTTGCCATGATGGGTAACATCAAGATCATATAACCAAGGACGCCCTAACAAAACATGTGTGACATTCATCGGTAAAACGTCACACCAAACACTATCTCTATAGTCACCTACAAGAAGTGGTGCTAAACACCATTCAGACACTGGTAATGAGGTCTTATCAACCCAAACAACTTTATATGACCGAGGGTGGGGCTCAAGTTTTAAATTCATCCTAGCGACACCAGAAGTAGACACCACATGCATAGAATTAAACCCCATCAAGAACAATTTTGCAGACCTTATCTCCACACTTGATGTTAGTGTCGTAGATACTAGTACGCTTCTGCTCATCTATGGGGGTGGGAGTCGACAAAATACAACGAATGACATGAAGAGAACCTTCAATGTAACCCAAATCTTCATCAGCTTCCTCACCTGAGTTTGATGGATTATCCAAGGAGGCAATGATCTGCTCATCATTCTCCTCAGCTCGTGGTTCCTCAAATTCTTGTTAAGTGGTAAGGGTTTAGTAATTTGCTTAATAAGGATTTTAGTAACTTTCCCCTATTTAGTAACTTTCCCCTCTTTAGTAATTTGTATTCTGGAGTTAAAAGTGGTACGCTGCATTCGATAGTCCCTTCTTAAAGTGGGCACATAAGCGTGAGCACGAACTTAAATTTAAAACCGAGATCTACTTGTCCTACAACGACAACATATACTCCGTTCTGCAACTAACACGAGGCTACCTAACTTTGGTAGTATATTGACTCATTGAATTATGTTTTGTCATCTTGTTAATCATATACGTACACAATTATAGATGTATATGCAAGTTTAATTTTTCTTTCAAATTTATTGTAATTTAGTACCTCAATCTACAATGTTGTGATAAGTGGGAAATCTAGTCTACCTTACTATTTAATTTTTCTTTCAAATTTTATAGCTCAGGATATACGTACTTATGGCACATAATGTTAAAAACACTAGATCGAGTAGTAGAGTTCGCAAAGTCACTAGTTTTAGTGACACTCAATCTTGCATTTGGGTTACCACTGGCACTAGACTGGACTGGACCTGGCAGAACACTACTACTGGGATGAGTACTGATAGTAAATCTAGCCTGTTGGGACTCATCAGCTTGAGATGTTACACGCCTCTCAAAAGGCAACCTAAGTAACTTCTCAACCACTAAAGCCTTGTGGAAGGCCTCCTCCAAAGTATATGGTTTATGGAGATTAACCTCTTACTTTATCTCAAGTTTGAGGCCATTAATAAATTTTGTAACAATCACCATGCGGCTTCTCTAATCTGATAATGTACCATGAGATCCTCAAAACGAGCAAGGTACACAGTAACACTAGATGACATCTAACAGAGGTTGAACCATTGTTCCATTAGATGCTTATGATGATAGATAGGAAGATATTTTTCCTTCAATTTTTGTTTCATCTCAACCCAAAGTGTACTAGGTTCCTCACCCATACGCTCTAGGTTGTCTTGGACCCTTTCCTAATATGTCCTGGCTAATCTTTGAAGTTTCATTTTGGCAAAGCGAACTCATTGGCCCTCCGTCATACTACGCAAAAGTAGTCCTCAAGAGCAGCTAGCCAATCTGAAAAAACATTAAGGTCGAGCTTGCCATCGAAGGAAGGAGCATCAAGCTTAACTCTCTTAGTAATATCATATGGGTCATCATGATAAGGCCTATACAAAGGGTTATCATAATTATGGGTCGATCTTTCATGACGTCTGATCGCAGGCCTAGCACGGCGAGGGTGACCCTCGAACTCACCCTCAAAAAGTGGTTGGACATCATCAGGAAACTCAAAATCCCTCCTAAATGAGACTCGAGAGGGACCTGAATGAAAGACTATCTTCCTGCTAGTAGGTCAGGGTTCCCTAGCAAAAGTGGACCTAAACGGGGCATGAGACTTTAAAGAAAGAGGCAATAGACAAGGGGTAGGATATGATGATCCCAATGGGGCAAGACTAACATGGACGTGCAACTGACTAGTGCCAAGACATTGACTAACCCTACAAAGTGGGGTCGGGTTGGCACTAGATTCATCTATTGATTGTTTTCCTAACACGGTTGCCAACTGGGATATTGTTTTTTTTTTGTTCAACAAGTTCTATACATAAGTCCTCGTTAGATTGTTTTTGTGCTAGAACTTGGTCCTTTAAGGTCATTACGTTCAGCTTAAAAAGAGTTTTGGGCTTCCAACATGGAACGGGTCATTGCCATGGTATAGGGAAAAAAATGTAGGAAAATGCAGGTATTACAAGTATAATGTTGATGTGACCACAAGAAAGCAATTACTTATGTAGTCTAAATTTGTATGCTAATATGCAGGTGAGAGCAAGAAATATGCAAAAAATAAATATGCAAGGTTCTACAAAAAAGAGTTTTTTTTTTTTGTTATGCAAATAGGGGTAATGAAAGGTTAAATGAGCTCAAGTAATCTACTAACGTGTGGTTAATATATGGGCTAACTAATGAATAATGGAAAACCAAAGTGAAAAAAAGGGATTAATTTGATGTATTAAAGGACGTTAATAAATAGACTAAATAATGGGCTCAAAGGAAAGGGGTTAATGAGATGGGGGTAATAAAATAAGTGAAGGGGTATAATTAAACCGTATGCAATTTACCAAATACCACCAATAAAAATATTAACCAAATTTCATTGCAAATAAATATACCTTAAAAAGCTAAAGTACAATTGGGTGGAGCTTTTGACTCGATTGCCATAAAAAGATTTAAAAAAAAAACTCACAAATGCCATTGAAATAGAAATAATGACCCATTTGTCATAAGTTGACCAATCAACGCCCAGTCAGCAGATGACGTCGTGCCAAGTGAATCTCAGATCTGCTGACTGGGCACCACCTCAGAAATGTAGCATGTATTTTTTTTTGTACTTATGTCTTCTTGAAAGATGCCTTCATTTAATTTTGTTTTTGGAAATCCTCGGTAGCGCCTAGTCAGCAGATCTAAAATCCACGTGGCGCCACATTATTTGCTGACTAGGCGTTAATTGGTCAAATTATGGCAAATGGGTTATTATTTCTATTTCAATGGTATTTGTCAAAATTCTTAAATTCTTTTGTGGCAATCAAGTCAAAATCCCCAATTGGGTGGGGTAATGGGCAGCAAGTTGTAGGAGCTTTTGAAGACACGGTCCACTGGATCAAGACCAAACTAACGCAGATGTATTGCCCCGTAAATTGGTCAATAGTATATATTGACTATTATGTATTACAAGACGTATTTATATGTGTATACGTATGTGTATTTCTTTAGAATAGTGACATACAAGTATGGTGGGGTCATTGGTACACTAGGATGATAGTGGTATCATACAAACATCTCATACTTAGTGAAATTTTAAATTTGGAATGCAAGGAACGCGCTCCTTAAGGAGAAACGCGGTCCAGTGGTGAATTCCAAAGAGCATGAATATCAGGTTTTTGCCAGAAGTGTGTTCCTGAGGGAGAAGCACGTTCTCACGGGGAAACAAAGACGATACAATTTTTGGGCAACAAAGAAGCGCGCTCTTGGGCAGGAGAAGCGCGCTCCTTGCAGCCTAACAAAGTTTTTTTTAAATGGAAGGTGAGGTGGTTTAACTTGTTTAAAAGGTGATTTTCGCTCATTTTCAATCATTTTGAGCTGAGAAAAGAGAGGAATGAAGGGAAAGAGGAAACGAAACGAAGGCTTCGTAATTCTGAGGTAAGATTTGGTCCATTTTTTATAAAAACTGTGTAGTTTTGTTTCTTGCAAAAAGTTGTGTAACATATGTCATTTGTATAGATTTTCAACGGTTAATTTGGTGGATTGGGGAAACGAGACTTTAAGTTGGGAAGTGTGGATTGTCATGAGAATTTGATAGGCAAGTGATTTGTGATTAGTGTGGATGTTATTGCTTTCGAATTTGTGCAAAAATAACGGGTTTTTTTGGAAGAAGTCTCCACCCTGCACCTGAGGGTTGGGAGATGGTTTTTTTGTGTTTTTTAGGGTGTTTGAACTGGGAATTTATTAGAAATTGATTGATTATCAATTGTGCGTGATTCACAACGAAAATTACCGATTGAATTGGTGATTTGAGCAAATTGTGAGTGAGTAGCTGGTGTGTCGAACAATAGGCATTACGTTGTCTGTGAGTATTTCTGGACTTTGGTCTTTTATATATGGCATTGTACAATAGAAATTGTGTTATAAATCATGAATATGTATATGTATATGCATTGTTTTGAATTCATGAAAATATTTGACATTGGAGCATCTTTTAGACTTCCTAGAGTAAGTTAAAACATGATATAATTTCTAAGAAATAGCCTTGCATTAGTATTAAGTAAACTCATGGTCTGTTTGGCAATTCCTGAATGGAATTGGGAATAAAATCCTAATTGAAATGATCAACATAACAAAAAATTGGGTAATAAGAAGTCTGACCATAGATCCCTTATAAATGCACAATAAGGGTTGAGTATCCGCTCTATTACTAATAGGAGGGAAGTGATTATGATTTTGCTGAAATGTGCATGTTTTAGAAAAAGGATTGCATTGAAATTATGTCATGAAAATATATGTATTGTGAAATATTGCATGTGTTTTGAATAAGATTTAAATATGTTTGAATCACATGTTTCTTTAAATGCCTATATGATGTCATAGTTAGAAATATCCACTGAGCAGTGGTTGCTCACTCTATTCTCAAACATTTTAGGTTTGGACCCTAATGACAAGGAAAAGGCATGTGAAGGATAGAAGCTCTTTGCAATTTTGTTATATATGTATATGTTTAAGAATATTTTAATTACTAGTTTGAGTTGTAATTAAATAAATAACACTATCTATGGTATCAGTATCACATAGATGAGAATAGGTGTATGGATAGTTATTTATGGAATTATATATGAGTTTTGAAGTTTATATGTGAGAAAGGAAATGGGATGAATGTATATATATTGTGATATCGTGAATAAACAAAGGAGACTATGTCAAAATTTTGAAAAAAAATATATAAAAAATTAGATGTAATTATTGAGGAAGACTAACAGGGTATACATCGTTATATGATGTATATAGTATTTTGTGTCAATTGTGACGTCACTCTATAGAGTAGGTCTCGACAGCAAAAACAGTGAGGAGCACTTGTTGGCTAACAAATAAAGCTTACAGACCACCAACTCTGCTTTACTCACCAATGAACCATCGATTCTGTTTCACATCACCAAATAGATAGAAGCGAAGAGAGAAAACACCGGGACTGAGTTTGTGGCAACGACAATTAAAATAAGCAAAGAGACTAGTTGAGGGATTGTTTGTTCGTTGTTCGTAAGGCACCATATTCGCAAAAGGAAAAAAGATGAAAGGGAGAAAGAATAAGGTAGAGAAGATAGAGGAACAAGGAGAAAGAGGGCAGTGGAAGAAAGGCTTTGATACCAATTGATGATGCAGTGCCTAAAAGAGATGAGAGAGAAATCAAAAGAGAATAATAATCAATAATCAATAATGGTGTTTTTTCCAATTCCATCCTAGTATATTTAGACTAGTATTACTCCTAAATTGACATTAATCAAGAGTCCTAAACATACTCAAATTCTAACCAAAATCTTAAACAAAATATAAATTTGAAACTAAACAACAATCCAAATAAAAATAAAATAAAATAAAATAAAATAAAATAATCCTAATTAGACTCTAAAACTACTCATGTCTATCCTGCATCACATAAAGTTTGATCGTAAAAAACCTTAGAAGACATTTCAAACAAAGAATTAAAGTCTAGGTTCAAAAGCAAATAAGTTTGAACACTTAAATCGATAAGGTTTTAGAAATCTTGTGAAAATGTGATTTTGATAAAAAATATATGCAAATATGATTCAAACAAGTTTGACATAGTTTAAGAACATAAACTAAACATGTTTAAACACTTGAAATCATTTTTAAAAACAAAACTCAATGCATATATGATTTTGACAAAAACTATGCAAATGTGAAGCATGTATGTATGATTTTAGAATGATTTAGCAAAGATGAAAGTAAATAAGTTACATCCTAATTCTAGACACAGACTCTCAACCTCTTTGTCTTCTTTCCTTTAAGATGTCCAATTGTTCAAGCTTTAAGTGTACTTGATCATTTGCATGAGGAACTTTTTGACCTTGAAGACTTGGATTTTGCATTGGCTCTTATTCACTTTAGGTGTTGAAATATACTTAATTGAAATCATTAGCACAATAGTTTACATTGTTTGTTAGCATAAAAACACTTAGGAAAAAATTAAGTGGAAAACGTTTTTTTAGACCTTCAGGGTAGGTGCACTTGCACCCAACCACTGAACCAAACCACCGTTGGTTAAGTGGAAACTACTCAAATCAATAATCTCTCCCTTTTTTTTTATGATGACAAATAATATAAACTTATAAACATAACAACTACATAATGCAAAATAGTATAATCATAAGTGTGAAGTGTGAAGTGTGAAGAACATATGTACTATCAATCCAGAGTTTTTATCAAGATTCAACTATTTCTTCTCCTTTTGATATCATAAAAAATGATAAAAGAATCATCTAGATTCTCATAGAGAAAATCTTATGACCTTAGCATCAAAACACAAAAGCTCCCATTTACATAAAGTGATGGAGACTTTTCCTAAATCTATGCATTCAAAACTCAAGAAGATTTGTGATATATAATCAAGATTAAGCGCATATGAATGCATAAGAGATGTCACACTATAAGACACGTACATAAGATTCAAGATAGAAAATTCAAGCAAATGGAAAAACACAACAAGATATAAATTAGAATAATTTTAGCTCAACAAGTTCATAGGCTAGCTAGATAGGATCTTGATTATTTGCATAGCATAACCAATTTTAAACATATAGATGCATAGTTATAAGATAGAATTAAATGAGAGGCATCTAGACATGTATAAATGAAAAAGAAATACCAAGAAAATGAATTTATAAGAAATTTTAGGTACAAGCAATCATTCTCATGGTATCATGGTATTAGGCATAAATCATGAACCCAAACCTAATACAAGGTATGCTCTATCATGTATGAGAAATAAGTACAAGCATAGGCAAAAGTATTCTAAAATCAAACATCGCCGACCTATCATTATGTCAATGAGATGCAAAAGAGAATTTTAAAGTTTAAGACATCCATTATAAATTAAAATTATCAAAATAGTTGATGCATATAGGATTTGAAAATTCAAATGATGCATTAATATCATATTGAAATGGAAGAATAACGTCAAAATATAAAAATATTGTTATAGGCAACTGCTTTTCCATGAATTAGGCATATTAAGAATATGAATATATGCACATAGCCTAGGTTTTAAATTCAAGGTTATGCATTAAAATATATTAATCAAGGATTATGCATACTTGAATCATTAATATATGTAAATCATGCACATATATATATATATATATATATATATATATATATATATATATATATATATATATATATATATATATATAAATTGTTCTGATATAAGTGCAGGCATGATTACAATCCTAGTAAAATAGTATAGGCAAATCAAATGATTTGATGCAATGCATTGTCTAGCTATTTGGCTTCTAACTAGATGCTAAAGATATTGTTAACTTTAAGTAAAGCATCTAGCATGTTCTTAATTAGGAGAAATACCATGATTGTAGATTCACAAAAAGTATAAGCTCACAACCATTCTGTTTTCATGATATTAAGCAAGGATAAAGATTTAAATTTGAAGTAAATCCTAAATCATGGTTTTAAGTTGATACATGAAATATATGAAATATGTAGCATGCATATTTGAATATGAATATCTGTGAATCATGCATATATAAGAATAGGTAAGCATAAGCTAATCACAAATCAAATAACATAGCATAGATAAATCAAGTAATGAAGGTCATGGCTTAGCTAGTCAATATTTATTCATAGATGCCAAGAAAATTTTGAGATATGAGAGGTTTCAATGTAATCATGTCTCCACTTATATCACACCGATTTCTATATATGTGCATGATTTATATATATCAATGATTCAAGTATGCATAATCCTTGATTAATATATTTTATGTGTGATTCATAGTAGCTGCTACCAATCAATCTTAAAAATATGCCCAATCAATCTTAAAAATGCATATTTTTCTTGTTATGATGAAGGATAGATGTTTAAAGGAAAATATTTTGTTGTAAAAAATATGCCTTTTAATCATGATTTTAAACTAAGAATTGTGGCATAGCTCTAAAGCATGAATACTAGGCAAAATAATGAGTATCAAGCATAGGAGTCTAGCATAGACTATGATTTTATCCAAATGAATGAACATGATATGGAAACAATCAAAACATATTACATTGCATGAACATGAGCCAAATATCATTTTGAAATTATATTAGGCATAGGCATCATATCCACATACACATAAGCATCAAAATTCAAAATTTTAAAGCATAAGATTATATAGAAAATAATATGATATTCTATATGTATATCCATGAAAGACATACATATTCCATACCACATACAAGTATAAGAATGAAAATTATATGACATCAAGTACAACATGCTTATTAATCATTTTTATCATGCTTTCTTAAGAATCATATGAAGTGCATCACATGGTAAATGACTCAAATGACTTAATGGATGTGAAATATATAATTAATCAAATCCATTTCCCTCATTCTAGTTGATTAGACCTATTTGTTTGATATAAATTTGGGTTCATGGTCAACTAGGACTTCTTAGTGTGAACTTGTCATAAAAGATTCACGATGGTCATTCCATATAGTTTTCTTTTAAGTAGGAGAGGATGGACATGAATAGTGAAAACATACATTAATTGCACTCATTCACTGTAGAAGGATAATAGTCATGACCATATAAGTTTTTATAATTATCTAAGGTATATGATAAACACATCAACCATACATTAAAACTTATGATGAAATATGACACTCCATATGTAAGCTCAAGGTATTCATAGAATAAGATTTTAGTGCTAGAACATGCATGATCAACACATAATCATGACAGGAAGATGATCAATGGCAAGTAACAAGTCATGATAAAACAAATTTTAGCTTGAATACGTTTCCTTCTAATTAAATAAGCATTCATTCAAGCATAGAAGACAACAAACCATTCATGATGAAGTAAGTAAAATGAAAATATAATAATAGAAACAAGTTTTTCATCAATCACTACAACAAAATAAATGTTAAATAACATAATGACAAATGTTGTTAAAATGAATGTCATTAGATATTTAAAAGTTTTGGTTATATTTTTAAAATGTTATTAAAATAATTAAAACTTTAAAGTTAAAATCAAAATGTTTGATATTATAATGTTTCTTTTAATAATATTTTAACTTTATTAAAAGAAATAGATTATTCAACCAAATATCGTTGTTAGAGTTTCAATGTATTATTCAATCAAGTATTGTTATTAGGGTCTCAACGTTACAAAAGGATGAAAACATAATACTAAAAACTAAACAATTGAAAGAGGATGAATTTTCAAATATTATCAAAATATTTAATATTTAATTACATTATTTTTAACAACATTTGGTATTATGTTGTTAAATATCTATTTTTTTATAGTGAATGTTTGTTCATGAAAGCTAAGATGTTAAATTTTTTAATTATATGACTAAACTCTATTTTGAATAAAGGGTAGGGATCATTTTAGTCATTCATATTCAATTCACTTCTAAAGAAATGAAAATAAGTGGATATGAATCTTAGCGTATGGTATTCATTCATATGAGATCAAAGCCTTTTAAAATTTATGAATTATGGAAGGGCTTATGTGAATGAGTTATTACTTTAAGGACACTAAGACTTTTATAGATAAGATTTAAAAAACAAAAGTCTTAATCCTAAAGGATAACTATTGAATGTCTAGAGACAAAAGATTTGTTTATAATTCAAGGTACTTATGAAAGTCATCTTCTTTTTTTTCTGTTTGATCTCATAAATTTCTAATTAAGCTCAAATGAAGGATCAACATAATTTTCCTTACTAACCCCTTTTTTATGATATGATCAAAGATTATTAATAACCATAGAGAGCATAAAGGCAAGCTTGACCAATCTCCAAGGAAGTGAGTGATAATTTAGATAAAGTTTGAAGAAGACCACTATAACTATTTAAATGTCGTGTACTTTGAAATGATGTATGTTATCAAACTTAAAAGTACAAAAAAGATGGACTTTAATAGATAATCCTTAATTTTAGTCCATTATTATGAGTTTGAGCATAGATGAGCAATTAGAGATTCTAATTTTAAGCAAGCTCATATCATAAATCAATGTAATTTGATTATGCTCAAATATCTCATAAAAATCTGAATGGATTGATAGAGATATAAAGCTAGTATATTTCATTTAGACACAAACATACATCTCATATGATAAAGTAAATGCATAGAGTATGCTTAGAACTTGTGAAGATAAAAATATACAATATAATGAAAGAAATGGAAGTAATGAATATGAAATTCATACTTTCGGGTTCCATACCTAGTATGCTTTCAACCTTTCAAACATTGAACAATATGATTTAACATTAAGCATGTTCAATTTGATCAACAACTTAGGCAATCATAGGTATTATAGATCAAAATCATTTAATCATGCCTAAATACTTTCAAACGTCATAAAGAATATAAATAAGCATATATGACATGAAGTAAATGGAAGTTAACCTAAGGGGTTCAAGGCCTATACTTAGCATATGGTTCAATATTATGAATCTAAGTAATCCGATGAACCACAACTTTAGGAACCTATACTCCTTTGGATTTTGTAATTATATCATCTAGGAATAGTTCCTTTGGTACCCATGACATTTTGTGAGATTTATCCTTTAAAGGATTTCTGGTGATCTTATGGCATGTCTTGAGCTTAAAGTATCTAATATTTGGTTTGCCCAATTGGTTCTCTAGTTTTGAGGTCGTTTTCTTTTCTACTTCAAGTTTAAGTTCACAATCCTCCTTTTCATTAGTTACTAATTGATTCAATTTCTCTAATTTTTCTTGAAAAATAACATTTCTCATTTTTCATATCCTCTTTTTCTTCAAGAATCTCTTTATTTTCCTCAAGAATATCATTGTAGTCATTTCGGAGAGTTTCCAACTCATCCATAACATTAGTTATCACGTTCTATAGTTTCTCATTCTTTTGGATGAGTTTGTCAAATTCAATTTGAAGCGTTTCATGAGCTATAGACAAATCATCAATAGAAATATCAATAGTAGAATGTACATCAATATTTGAAATAAGACATACATGTTCTACTTTCTCTTCATTTTCACAAGAAGATGTAGAGGGACAAGAATCATTATAGAGTTCTTCTAATTTAATCCAAATATCTTTAGATGAAGAAACTCTATCTAAGTCCTTTTGGGAAAGGCTACTCAACAATATGTTTCTAGTTAGATCATCAAGTCTAACTAAAAGTTTTTCCTTCCTATCTCATTTCCTAAGTTTAGGGACTTTAACCCTATTTATGGTCTTTGTGGGTATAAATGGTCCATTGGAAATGATATCTCACATATCACAAGATTGAGCCTTAATGAAAGTTCTCATCTTAATTCTCCATAATATAAAGTCATGTTCATCAAGCATAGGTGGAGAGAGAAAGACTTGTCACCTAAGTCAAAACCTATTGTATTGGCCATTTGATCTTTAGCTCTAGATGGTTAAACCTTAAATCAAGAGCACCCGCTCTGATACCACTTGTTGGACACCCAAGAGGGGGGGTGTAACACACCGTACTTTTATACAATGTATTCGGTTGACTTGTATGTATGTTGAGTCGTATAATATGTATATAAGTGTGTAGGAGTCTTGTTTATGTATTTGTGCGTACGTCTGCAAGTGTATATGTCGTTGTAGCATATTTCTACGCATATAAGAGATTGACAAGTGTGTTAACTCAAAATTGGCGAGCTAAAAATGGTTAGTTATATCATAAATAAATGCAGAGTGTGCCATTATATAGATTTCAATATATAATACGTGTATATTTCGTGTTCGTTTGGTTGCATAAATGTTGGAAAAAGAAAGAAAGGAAAAATCAGTTGAATCAGTCGATTGGATATCTTGGAAATATTTAGATTGGTTGTAGAAACTAAATTGATGAATTCTTACATGTGTTTGAGACCTGTATTGAGCGAGGAAAGTGGGTAGATGAACTGGGAAATTAATAATAAGGTGTGAAATGAAATTGATTTCTAGCATGTATGGAATGGAATTAACAAGTTGGAAACACTAGCATTGGATTCAGACAGTGGTGGGGGTGCTAGGGAATAGGTGGAAACCTGTGTTTCCTGTGTTTTGTGAGTATTTCTCTACTTTAGTTATTCTATGTGACATTATAAATATGAAAATATGTTTGAAGATAAGCCTGTTGAATAGTATGCATTGTTTAAATTCATGAAATGTTTTTGAAAATGAAGCATGTTCTAGATTGCTAGAGCAGGTTAAATGCATGAAATCAATCATTGAGGAAAACCTTAGAAACTAGTCTTACGTGAGTGACTACTAAAGTAATCATGAATGGTGGACTTTCCTAGCTAGGGATGAAAACCCAAGATTGATTGATTGATTGAATTGAGTAATAAGAGTCCCTGTGGAATACCCTTATAGATGCATAATGAGAGGTTAGATCTCGTTCTATTACTTAGAAGGAAGGATATGGATATGGTTTTTCAAAGGTTCATGTTTTGGAAAATAAATGCATAGAAGCTATTTTGTGAGCATGTATGATATTTGGCTAAATGTTGCTTATTTTGTTTTTACTAAGCAGTTTATATTAATGCATATATAATGTTATAGTTAGAAATATTCACTAAGCTTGTTGTAGCTCACTCTCTCTTCTAAAACATTTCAGGAAAAGATTCCAAGGGTAAAGGAAAGGTTTGGGAAGAATAGCTGGCTATTCTTCATTTGTGTTGATGTATGCATGGTTTGAGAAGAATGAGACTTTAGTATTTTTGATATATGTATATATATATATAACACCTTATGGTATATGTATGTCACTTAGAAATGATACTTAGAACTTATAATATGGGATGAAAGTTATGAGGAGTGGTAATATGATCCATGTGATATGACCTTCTTGTATGAGAATTATATATATTTATGTTGAACAGGGTTGATGTTATGAGCTTTTGAGATAAACAGGTTGACAAATGGTTAAAAAATAATAATATATGTGGTATGTTATACATCTAGAGATGAGATGTTATTGTTGTGATAGTTGGATTGTACATGTTAGACGTACAGGAAAAGCTGACAGAGTATTATATAAGTCTATGTGCAGCGTATGTGGTATTCTGTATTGGTCCTGACATCACCCTATGGAAGCGGTCGCGACAAGGTGAATTGGGTGTTATGGCCGATTTTGACAAATTTTAAATTCTTAGTGAAAATCCTTTGATTAAATTAAATTATATACTCAAAATGAATCAACGTGCATAAACAAAAGTGCAGAAACTAAAATATTGCACACAAGAATTTTTATGTGGTTCGAAAAATCCTTTTTCCTACCTCTACGCCTAGAAAAAACCCTATCTAGGATTCCACTATACCAGGTTCACTTTAAGGGTGTGAACCAAACTGTTACAATGTCTTTTTAAAGGTTTAAGACAAACCTATCCTTTTCACGAGCTAAGGACAAACAAACTTGTTCCTTTTTTGAGGCCAAAGGAAAGCCGGAATCCTTTTTGCAGGCTAAGGATGAACCACTTGACCCTTTTCAAGGTAAAAGGTGAAACTAGACCTTGATTCCAACCTTAGAATCACAAGTTATATTGAATCACTTTACTTGGTTTATTTCTAGTAAGGACTAAGTACAATGATTAAAATGTTTGTTCTAAGTAAATAGAAAAATTACAAATGAAGCTAAACAATACAAATACCCAAATACAAGACATGCAAACTTAAGCTCATGAGAGGAGAAACCTTACAATGATATTATACCTTTCCTGCTACCATATTTGCTCAAGAGAATAATTTTGAAGAAGTTTTAAAGCATGCTCAAAAGATTGCTTGAAATCAATGCATTTGATCAATTCTTTTTCATTCTTGAGTTTTCAAAATGAAGAAGATGAATGATTTTGGAAAACACTTCCTAAAATCACATGACTGCCTCTCTTCTGTTTAAAATGGCCTAATTGCATGTATTTATAGTTTAGAAGTGAGCATTAGCCGTTAAACACAAGAAATTAGCCGTTGAGGGCTCAAAAATTAGTTTTTCGATTTTGGGATCGCGTCCCGACAGTTACCAGTGCACTGGTCCAAGCCAGCAGCGCACTGCTTTGCTCTGTAAACCCGCAAGCCCAGAACCCAGAAATTAGTCAAGAGTGCACTTCTGCTCTGTTCAATCGATAATATTGAATGTGGTACTCCACTTTTTTCAATTAATCCATAAAGTGTGTAAAACTTGGATTTGGAATTTTTTAACTTTATGAACACTTTTGGACAATAAAATATGATTGAAATACATAAAGATTGATGATAAAAAAAACCTTATAAGACATTTCAAACAAAAGAATTGAAGTCTAGGTTCAAAAGCAAGTTAAGTTTGAAAACTTAAACCAATAAGGTTTTGAAAAACTTGTGGAAATGTGATTTTGATCAAAATAGATGTAAATATGATTCAAACAAGTTTGATATAGTTTAAGAACATAAACCAAACATGTTTGAACACTTGAAATCATTTTTAAAACAAAATTCAATGCATATATGATTTTGACAAAAACTATGCACATGTGAAGTATGTACGCATGATTTAAGAGTGATTGAGCTAGATGAAAACAAGTAAGTTACATCCTAATTCTAGACACACTCTCAACCTCTTTGTCTTCTTTCCTTCAAGATGTATAATTGTCCAAGCTTTAAGTGTACCTGATCCTTTGCTTGAGGGACTTCTTGACCTTGAAGACTTTGATCTTGCATTGACTCTTCTTCACTTTAGGTACTGAAATATACTTAATTGAAATCATTAGCACCATAGGTGATATTGTTTGTTAGCATCAAAACACTTTAGTAAAAACTAAGTGGAAAACTACTTAAATCAACAGACGCTTCTATATGTCAGGTCATCATAATAGAAATAGCTAACTTTTTGCTTTAAGAGTGGTTGTTATTAGGAAAAAACTATTTGGATAATCACTGGTGAAGAGAACTAATCTCTTAAGCATGAGTATACTTAAGTAGATCGAGGCAAGATAAGGGGCGACATAGTTCGTGTCGTTTTTTAGAATTGATGATTGTGTGAGTGTTGGTACTTGTAAATCAAAATAATAGTCTCATATGGAATATGACATAAACTCATCCTATGGAATATAAATGTAGATCACTTTTTCTTTAGAATCAAATTTTCTAGAGTAAAAACAACATAATCCAAAAACACACCCAAAATTAATCACAAACATTAAAAGGTGGAGTACATGTGCGGATGGTCAAAGGTTAAAGATGGTTCCTTGAGACAAGGTATTTCTCCGGATCATAGCCATTAGTTTTTTTTTTTATATTTCAAACGTAGCAAGCAAATCCATAAACATGAAAAATAAACAAAAATCGAAATTGAAAACAACATAATCCAAAAACACATTCAAAATTAATCACAAACATTAAAGAAATTTAATGTTTGTGATTAATCAACATGTTTGAGTTGGATCACGGGTTCAATCTTTAAATGTTTACGTATGCTCTTTTATGTTTATTTTATTTTATTATTTTTTGATAATGATAGGTGAAATAAATTAAGAATATTAGTGTCAAACAGATTTTATTTAAGGCTATTTACATGGATTTAAAATTTTGAAAGATATAAGTTTGGTTTAAAAGTTAACCTCTAATTAATGTAACTTGAAATTGACCAAATATTAGGCTCGAGTCTAACCCATTCAACTGACCCAACCTATACCGAATCCAAATTGTTTGAGTTGAGTTAGGTTTTTAGCCCCAAACTGACCCAACCCAACCTAACTCAACCCATGTACACCCCTACTAGGAGTAGTAACAGTAGTTGAGAGAGAATGAGAAATTGGCGTATAGTTATCTACTTTCTTTTTGCTACTCCTCATGGGTTGTTTGAGTAAAGCCCACAAGATGGATCATACCTCCCCCATCAAAAGGCTTTTGGTCTCCCAAAAACTTAAAGCAAATAAATTGGAATTTTTCCCTCTTTCACCAGCTTCTTGGTAACCTTTGTTACGACTGTTGCTTGACTTATGCCGAATTTTCTAGTAGTTGTTGTAGCCCCTTCTTCTGATCTTTAGGCCAACCATCAAGATTAACTTTAGTTGACTGCACTTTTGCATAAGCTTTTATACTGAAGTAGACTTCTAAATACTTTAACCGACCATCCAATTTCTCTGTATCCAACTCCCCATTGTATGATGGGATCTCGATCTTGGTCTCTAGTTTGAAAACGGAGTGTTGTCTACCACTTTTACTTGATTTTAAATGTTGGATGATACGACCTTAGGTGTCTTCAATTCTTACTTATTTTCTCAGAGCTGAACCAACGAGGCTTCACATAATTTCCATTATCATCTTGATATTTTTCTTCGATTTTCCATAGATATTCCTTGTGATTTTGGAGAAGTCAACATGATTGCATTCCTTCTTTTGCCAATTTCAGGGTCAAGTGTAACAGTTCCTTTACTTTTTTATTAGAGCCCTTGCATATATGTAGCCCAATTCTGGCTCTAATACTAAAATTTGATCTAACCCTAACTACAAAAATTAATACAACTTCGTAGAAAAAAATAATACTTTGCAAGAAAAAATAGTAGATAAAAAAAAATAGACTAAAAGTTTTTTTTATGTGGTATCACCCAAATTAGGAAAATATATACGGCTCTATAGAGCGTTCAAATCCACTACAATGAAAAAAACATTTTTCAAAGTCTTACCGATTTTTAGTTATACAAGCCTCAATATTTGTAATCTTTTTTTTATTTTTTAGATTTTCCTCTTTTTTCTCCCTTTTTTTTTAATGCTTTGATATTTAGAACACCCCAAAAAACACAAATTTATAGAATGATAGGAATTATAGCGAAGTATTTGAGAGGGAGAGCAGTGATAAAGTTGAGAGAGAATGAGAAAATGGGGTACAATTATTCACTTCCATTTTCCTTTTCCTTGGGAGTTGTTTGAGTGGAGGCCACAAGATGGATCAATATCTTATTAATTATATGAAAAAAAAAATCTTATTTAGATGAAATATAACTAAAGATCTCTCTTTTCATTAGTTCTCATACCTTAATTTTAGAGTAAAACTCTGCGCCTATTATTCCTAAATGAATAGGTGGTAATTAAATGGCAAAAATATCAATAATATTTATGATTTAAGCCCATCTAGTGATATCATAACCAACAGTACATGGCTAGCTAGGGTGTGATCCTCACGTCAAGATAGAGCACATGTACAGGTGTTAAATGGTTGCAGGTAGTTAGAGATGAATTAGTGTTCTCAATACCATTATGTGATTTGACACAGATCATTGATGAATGGTTAGATTTGTCTTCGGATTTTGGTTTAAGGCGTAGATTTTTAAATATATGTATAGATTAAAATAATAATAATAATAATAATAATCTCACGTCACCCATAAGGGTATTAGCTCAATGGTCGAAAAAAAAGGCCAAAGATACTGATTGAAGCAGAGATTTGAAGTTTGAATCTTAGCTGGACGAGTTTAACGTTCTACTTTATCTGGATTGAGATTTTTTTTTTCTTTAGCAATGAAGCTTTTGGAGTAAAACTTTATAATAACGTGCTCTTTTGAATTTCTTTCAAGTACCTTCAAATCTTCTAACTCAATTGGCTATATGCTTTTATGATAGATGCGTGTGGCAAACACAGGATATCAAGGGAAAAAAGTGGTGACCTAATAACATAATTGTTCTTTTGTTACGTCTCTTGAGTTATTTTATTTAAAACTATTCATATTAATTTCTTGACTATTTTTTTAAGATGACAATGGATAATATGTCATTGCCAATAGACCTAACTAATTTTAGAGAAGCACGTACGTATCATATACTACAAGCAAGGCATAGTGGGCTAATTTGGTCTCAAGTCCTGCTCCCATATTAGATAGAGTTGGTTTTTTTTTTTTTTTTTTTTCATTTTGGATTGAAGATAATGACGAATTGAGCCATCATTTTTCCACAATTTCAAATGACTAGTTTGCCTTTTTAATTTATTTAATTTTTAAAAAAATTTACACAATATTAATAGGAGTGGTAGAATGTAAATATTATAAGAGTTGTGAGTCTAAAACACAACATTCTTTGAATGGCAAGAAAGATGTGCAATACACACGTACTTTTTATGTCATCTTTGGGATGTTGGGCTCCGATGTCGAGTATTGCATTCAAACCTACCATACTTTCATTACTTTTCCATTGTATGTACAGTGTAGGTGGTTAAAAAATAAAGTCGTCAGGTGGGTTAAAAGAACTTTGTAGTAAAAAAAAAAGTAATTTTAGAATTTCAACAAAAAATGTCATAACTGCTCAAGTGCTTGCATTATAATGGTAGAAATATATTTCATAAAGGGGAAAAAGTAATGAACATGAATATTGAAGTGGAAGATTGTTAATGATTCACTATTATAAGAAATAATTAAGTGATATAATTTTTCATAGTGTAAATTTCATTAATCATAAATGCCACCTCTTTTTTAACATAAAAATGTAACTAATCATTTTGATTAATTTTTATTTTTATATTCAACTCAACTCAACCCAACTAGTTCTTTTTTCAATTATGTATAAAAGGTCAGTTACATGAATTTGCTTCTTCCAGTACTTTACTCTATTAAGGGCTAAGTTGACATTCACGTCCTACTCCTTAACGTAGTTAGATTCAGATTCATGTTCATAGTTGATCTAATAAAGTTTTATGTTAGTTGTTAGCTACCTAACATAACTCTCTTTTACTTAAGCTTGGAAAGTCTCAAGTTTACGTGGTAAAAATTAATTTTAATCTACGTCTAGGTAATATATAAGCATGCAAAACCTTTTTATCTTTTTTTTGATAACGCACACAGACACTCAAACTCAATGGGGAGTGATCTCGTCATATCGTATGTTATATATAACAATGCAATACTTCTCATTTCCTAACCCTAAACCCTCAGACTCTATACAATTTCTCATGTGGTTTTAGTATCAATCGTCTTTCTTCTACATTTCCTCGTTGCATGCCTCTTTCTTCCTTTCTATGTTATATGACATGTGATTAGTTATTTACATATTCTACCCTTATTTGCTGCTAATATAACAAAATTTCAACTATTAATTTTATGTTAATATTCTGTTATAGAAAGTACAAGTAAATAAGTTTAGAAAAAATTAATAATATTAATGAAATTATCAATAATAATTATTAATGAATTTAATAAAAAAAATTAACTTTTTTCTTTTTTTTTAAAATAATTTTTTTTAAGCATAACAATTTTTTATTGTATCTTATGATATACAAATTAAATAAATTAAGAATAATTCTAAATATACCCACTAAAAACACTCTTTCTACTCACATATTTTATAAATTCTCAACAATTATACAAAACTAGTGGGTACACCAATATTTTTTGTGGGTGGTAAATTTAAAATTATCCTAAATTAAAATATACAAAAAATATATAAAATTTGTAAAAACATTGCTGTGGTTATTATTTTCTATTTTTACTATAATGACCTGATTATTCGTGGATATATACAATCAGAAGATGGCACATGGCAACCTTACAATTTAGTTGTATATATATTTTGTCTTTTTTAGCTTTTATTGCACATGTTCAATTGACTTTTGTTTCTAGGAAAGGTACGAAAAAATTTGTTATCTTACCATTAATTAATTGTCTATCTTATTTATCATATTAGACATTTGATTATTATATCAAGTAAATATTATCTTTATAAATAAATAAATTTAATTATATTTATACAAAATGTCTATGCATTATGTAGGATTTCAAATTTATTTTATAAAAGCAGAGGATTGAACTTTAATCACTTATTTCACCATGACGCCAATCTCGTTAGTTAAGCAATTATGACACAATACTTATATGACAATTAACTCTATCTTAATTGTATAGTTCCAAGCCTAGATAAAGGAGGAAGATTATGTTAGCTAGTTGATAGCCACTGCAAAATTTTGTTTGATCAAATAGAATATGAGTTTTACCTATATTACAATTGTAATATTTACATGATAGTAAAAAATCTACTATTGAATAATTTTTTTGTGTTTTATTTTTTTTTTTGACAACTGACATATGGTCAGAGAGTATCAGGATCTCAATACAGGAAGGCACAGAAAACACGTAAGGCCTAAACAGTAGACCATTGGAGACAACGAATAATCCAACTTCCACAAGAAGGAGACAAAAAAACCCTTATTACTCAACTACACTACGGCGCCGGGGAGACTCGAATTCTCCCCTACTGGGAGGGAAGATTAGATACAAACCATCCAACCAATTGATAGTTTGTCACTATGGAATAATTGATCATTACCTTATCATTAGTCAGTGTTCTAATACATTGATTTAACTCTTAGCTGCGGCCGACATTTAATGCCATACACCTGGAAAAAAACAAACAAAAAATCTATCACAAAATTAATGAGATTTTCCTTGTATCATTTACTTCTTCCCACAATGATTACTCCAATAAGCTCTAATAGTGCAAAACGCGTCTTTCTTTCGTGAGTAAATGGAACAAAAATTTCAATTTGAGCCACATGAGCCTTACCCGACAAAACCACACATTTTTCCGTGTCTTCCCATTTCAACAACTTTCTGATTATAAATTGTTGTTTTTAACATTAAGGCTTGGGGCGTAAGCGGAACCGCCCAATCCGATAGAATCGAATCAAATTCAACACGTTGGGTAGAATTGGTTAAATGTTTGGGTTGAATTAGATTAAAAAATTTTAATCGCAACTAGTATAGATTGAGTTACGAATTGAAAGTCTAAAAAAATTTACCCAATTCAATCCAAATTAATTAATAATTCTAACTCTAAAAATTTCATTTTCCTCTTATTCTATACGGAGATTGAAGCTTAGAAGCGACTCAAACTCATTAATTTTTTTACGTTGTTAATGACTTGATGTTACTTAAAACTGTCTTGAATTTGTATTTGTATTTGTGGTTATAATAAAACTCTTTTAAAATTTTTTCGATAAAACTCTTCTTAATTTTTATTTCTCATATTATATAGTAATGGATGAATGTAATTTATTTAAAACATCTTGATATTTATAGTTAATTTGAAATAGTTATCAAATTTATATGTTGATATAGTTGTATTTAAAATAAAAATATTACATGTTTATTGTCTATTAATATATAATTTGTATGTAAAATTTATAGGTATAATTTAACTCATTTTAAGATTCTCAATGGAAATAACCAACTCAACCCAATTAGATTAATTGAATTGGGTTGAGATTTGACTCCAACCCGACCCAACTCGATTACACCATGCTCCCAATAAAATAAAAAAAATAGAGAAAAACTTTATATGAGAAAATATTTTTCTAATGACGTAAAAAATTTGGACAATAAAAATTTTCATAAAATATAAACGTTAATATAATTAATAATACTAAAAAATTTCTCATCAGAAAATCAAATTTTGGAGATTGATAAAACTTTTCTCGAAAAAATATTGACAATGATACCTACAACTTTTTATTTTTTCATCACTCGTAGAGGGCCCAAGTCTGTCTTTTATATACGCAGAAGTGATGAAATTCAAAATAGTTACTAAATAGTCAAGAACAAAGTTACCAAATAAACATTCAAATCTATAATAAAAAGTATAGACGACCCATTGAAGATATGTCAACCTGTAAAAAAATGTCAGGTTTTATTTAAAAAAGAGTGATGCTTTTTTATACTCATATTTTACATTATCCTTTTATAGGGGTGTTCACAGGTTAGGTTAAGTAGGGTTGAAGCCAAATATTAACCTAACCAATCACGTAAGATTGTAAAAATTTTAAACTAAACGAATCCAATAAGATCCCTAAACCTAACCTAGCCCAATCCAACCCAATAACTTCAGGTTGGGTTAATCGAGTTGGTCTACTTCAATGTATTGGTTCTAACTTCTCGTTTTCTAAGCTAATTTTTAAATCAAATATAAATATGTCTATAAATTTTTTTAAGTCAAATATGAATAGAAATATAATTTCAAATAATGTTTTTATTCATGTTATTTATTCATGAGATTTTATGTAATCCAATAATAATATGTGACTCTAGTAAAAATGTTAACTAAAGAAATACTTAAGATTTTTGATGAGTTTGGGTTGGTTCGGGTTGATCGGTTGATTTGCTAAATCTTGACTCAATCTAAACTTAATTGGGTTGTTAATTTTTAACTCAATCCAACTCAACCCAACTCATAAGATTTAGGTTGGTCAGGTTAATCAAGTTGGTCACTAGGATGAAAACTCTATCCTTTCACACTCAATCACGTGAGTATGTCAGATTTTTGCGAATCGTACATTTGACACATAATACGATATGATCTAATGGACATGTATACTTAAGCACCAAAGACAATGTAAAAGAAAAGTTTGTGTAACATGACTTTTTTAAAAATCTATAAAAGTTTTAACTTAATTAATAAGATGAATCTATTGTAACCTTAAAATTTTAGGTAAGTATGAATGTGAAGACAATCACTCCAACGTAAAGATAAAAGTTGTGTATATACCATTGAGCCTTGTACCCCAAGTACATTGTATATGAAAAAGATATAAAAGAGTTTAAGAAAATGACTACAAATTTAAAAATTGAACTAAATTGATATGTTTGGTTGGATTTAGTACTGCTTTTTCATTTTTCTTTGTATAAAATAATAAGTTCACTTCAATTCGTAGTTTGAAGCCTTTCCAAACTAATCAAAGAATCATAAGCTTTTTCTCTTTTTTTCTGACTTTTCCCTTTTTCTTTTCTTTTTTACTTTTTTTTTCACTTCAATTTTCCTTGGACTCTAACTTTTCTTTTCTTACACTTTTTAGTTTCTTTTAGTTTTCACCCTCTTTTCTTTTTATAATTAATCATTTAAATAATTGCCTTTTCATTCAAACAAATCAATCCAAACGAAACTAAATTAATCTTCTTTGATTCAATTTTTTTTTGGGGTTTTCCTTAGACAGAGCCAAATGATAGACCTTTTCTAACGATAACGCCTTCAAGAATCGAATACTAAAATTTTTACACAGAGATACCTTTGGAACTCATTCCACTTCTATCAAGCCAACCGCTCTTTGATAAATATAAAATATCTTTGATTCAATTTCACTCGGCTTTTATATGCGTTTACGAAAATAAAAATGACTCTAAGTCTTTCAAAAATTTAACCAAATCGGATTGTGGACATAAGATAATCGTACTAGATTTTTGTATTAACAATCTCAATTCAATTTAACGAAATCTTATCCAGTTGGTTACATAATTACACTTTATCCACTCTACTTTATTAATAAATTAACAATCTTCAAATGATAACTTAACGAGCTTGGCAGGGAGCAATACTCGTAGGTAAAAGAAAAGAAATAAATATTATTTGTAATATATGAGTCTATAAGCTTTATTCTTCTTTAAGGGTCAGTTCTTTTTTTAATCATCAATTATTACTGGGTTCTTAGTTTTTATGGGCAAGGTTCAATTGAAAGAAAAATATATACGATGAATAATGAGAGCTTTAAGATTTAGTGCATAAAATAGTACTTACTCTTCCTATTTACTTAATAAATTTTTAATAAACTCTGGTAAACTCAACTTGTACGCTCTTATCGTCGAGTCCTTTAAATCATCTTAAAGCCTTTAAATACATATATCTCTAGGATAATTCAATAGAATTGGTGTTAAAAATATATCAACTGAGTAATTGAGTTTAACGTTAGAGAGTATGACGTTATTATTTTTTTTTTTAAGAAAATAAGATTATGTTTGATTGAAAATCTAAAAACAATGGCTCAATCTAAAAATAAAAAATTTTAAAAATGACTTTTACTGTTAAAATTTTTTATTTTCACTCATGCCAAATAGACTTTTTAGTGTTTTTAAATTTTTAAATAAAAAAAATTATATCCAATTCATCAACAAAACGGGACCCACTTGAAGCATAAAGATGTAAATAGAAGAAGTAAGCCGTACATTCGTAGCATAGGGTTGGTAGTAGGGTGTCCTTTCCCACCTCCCTCCTTGCTTTCCCCCTTACAAAACCTCTCTCTCTATATATATATATGTATCTGTCTCTCTGTATTTTAAGCAGCTCAATGTCCGATGTCATCAGATCAGACCAAAGCCAAAACCCCAAGCCATAACCTCAGCGGCGTACACCACACGCGCGCACTCTCTCTCTCTCTCTCAATTCCCTAAAAAAATGAATAGAAACCCCTCGAAAGTTAAAACCACCCCCAAAATCCTCTCTTCCGGTCATCGGGCGTCGGAATTTCCCGTTTTCTGTATCCATCTTCTCCCCACACACCTTCCTACGCTTTCGTGTTCCCGAAACACGCCTTCTTCTTCTTCTCTCTCTCTCTCTCTCCCTCTCTCCCTCTCTCCCTCTCTCTCCCTCTGTAGATGCTCTTTATTACAAACCCTAGAATAATAATCAAGAACAACACAGCTTCTTTGTCGTTTTCAAGTCTCCTTCTCCTGGTGGTGGCATGGCCTCTAATCCGCCGGAAGGCCTCAGCGACGACTTCCTTGAACAGATCTTAGCGATTCCTTCTTACGGCGGTAATGATACTTCTTTGGCGGGAAATGACGCCAATTTGGCGGGAACTGCTTCCATGGTGTTGCAGCTCAGCTCAGCCGGAGATGTCTCTGCCGGTGCCGGTGGTGGAGGTTATCAAGCAGTAGGTAGTGGTGGTGGTGTGGTTTTTCCGTTAGGGCTGAGCTTGGAGCAAGGGAAAGGTGGTTTTCTGAAACCGGAAGACGCCTCCGGAAGCGGTAAGCGGTTTCGTGACGACCTTGATGCTTGTAAAGCTTCTTCCGGAAACAACGTAACCTCTCTCTCTCTCTCTTTTTCTCTTCTTGTTTTATTTTTTGGACTTATATGCCCTCCATGTTTCCGGTAATTCACTTGCATGGTCCGTCCTCTTTGTTGAGGACAATATTGTCAGTACAGAAAGACGGGGGTGTATTTGTCATTATATGGAGAAGATTGTGTGTAACCGGGAAGTACATGATAGTGTGATCCCCGGTGCAGTGGAGTGAGTAGTTTTGAGTTCTACGGAACGTTGAATTTTTGTATTTTAGGATTCCAGGATCGTTTTACTTAGAAAAAAGAAAAAAATAGCGGGTAAAATTTGTGGAAATTGAAGGTATTTATTTTTGGTTTGATCCTGTGTTTGGCGGCAGGAAAGGGAGTCGATGCACCTGACGAATTTGTTCCCGTCGTTTGGACACGTGGAGCCCCATTCGGTTCGGGCTACGGTACCTCAGGTTCACCACCAGGTTGGCAAATTCCCCCGATTTTTCTTTTTGTGTCACTTTAGTTCGTTATTCGGATCGGCAATTAATCGGTACGCATCATGTCCTTCTATACATTTTGCAAGTTACATACATAGGGGATGAAGACAGCATGTCTGTGCTTTTGATGTATCAGAAGAAATGGGGTTATGAGATTGAAAGATTTTGAGGGACCCATTGAACATAACAAATGTTTTATGGGGTATTTACGAATGGATGTTAAGTTTTTCCAAATGGTTGGGGATAATCTTAATTCTCTGAAAAAAAAAATAATAACAATTTAATAGAATTGGTATTGATAAAGATAATTTACCTTTTTATTAATGTTTATTATTTACTGAACATCATGTGATTGGAGGTTTTGGGTATAGTTTTGTGGGTCCCCTACTATAATCAAGGATGTAATGTAGGACTGAAGTGGTTGGGTGAGATGAAGCATCTGATATTTATATTATTTTTCTGACCTGTTCCCTGTTTGTCTTTTTTGACCATCCAAAGGAATGTGATACTCGGTTGAATAGTTACATTTAAATTTTCTGGCTTGAATTTGGATGCCCATGTCCTTGTCAATGGTTCTAACGTCTAAAGTGCTTTGTAGCTTGCAAATTTCCTTACATAGACTCTGGATTAACTTCAACATTGAGATGTTCATTGGTTTCATGTCTCTGGAAAATGTTTTCAACTAAAGGAATTATCTGTATTTGGTTTTTTTCTTTCTCTTTATTTCTTGTTGTCATTGTAAGAATCTGTTAAGATTACTAGTGTTAATGTACTAGAATACAGACTCATGACCATAAGTGTGGTTATGATAATAAACATCCAGAGTGAAATTTCATCTGTGTGACCTATTAGTGGGTTGGAGTTGAAAATTATGATGCTGAGTTATAGCCCATGGAAAGGGCATGTTCAACTTTTGATCTGACACGGTCAACTTATGAACAAACAGTTATAAAGCTCATGACTTTGAGAATGTTCTTATGTTGTTTATGTTTAATTGAATGTGATGTCATTTTCAACAGTTTTATTTAGTATTTACATATCTTTGCAGCCTTTTCATGTGCAGCCAACCCCTGGCACAGTTGCTGTTGTACCTCATCCACCTGCCATTCGTCCAAGGGTACGGGCTAGAAGAGGGCAAGCCACTGATCCTCATAGCATTGCAGAACGGGTAAGCCTGCATTCTGTAGGAAGGATGACATGGATTGCAAGTGGTGTAGGATTTACATTTATACGAGAAGAGCCATGCTGCAGGTACAAGGTTCAAAATGCGCGGGGGCAAACTCAAGCCCCCCACGCCGTTGATCAGCTCCCCTGTGATCAGAGGCGCAGGGGGCTTGAGTTTGCCCCCCGCGTTTTCAGCTCAGTTCCCTCAGCATTTTCCTTTGAAAAACTCCTTGCATAGAACATTAGTAACGTCTTTCCATTTAGCAGTGTTAACTGGAGGTATGCTATTCCACTGGAAAATATAAATGGTTTTTTCATGGTTCACTAGTAATTTTTGTGAACCACCTTGTTTATTATAAAATTTTTCTAACTTTTTCTTAAGATATTGAAGTATTACTTAATCAAACTAAGTAAGTTTTGAAAATTTAAGATGATACTGATTGTTGTCAATTTCTCTTTTATCTTTTTCTGTAACACAATAATGACCACTTGCTGCAAGCTGTGAGATGCTGAATGACCCAAAAAGTATTGAACTCCAGGATTTCTTGTAACTTAATGGGATACTTGTACGGAATGAGAGAGATTCCTTTTCCAACCTTTTTTTTATCGTTTGCTTCTTCTGACCTTGATCGCTTTTATGGTATTTTATCTTGGGACGACTGGCAATTGATGGAAGGAATCAGTTTCTTTTTGGGATGGTTACTTTTTCTGTGGGAATAAGATCTGAACTTCACACTGATTCTTACAAAATTTCATCTTCAATTTCACAATTTGATATCATAAATATATTGAACTATGGAATCCTTTGGTTGTTGCACTGTAATGTAAGCTATATCTTTTAATGTCTTACCAAATCTGCTGTTTTTAGTTTTGCAAATAACATCCTTGACTTGTTGGCATTTTCTTTTGGTCACAGTTACGTCGAGAAAGAATAGCAGAAAGAATGAAGGCCTTGCAAGAATTGGTTCCTAGCTCCAACAAGGTCAATGCATCCTCTGTTCTCATTTCTTTGCACCCTCTGTTCCTCATTTTTTTGCTCCCTTTGAATGAACTGATTCTTGAGTTACTTTTTATCAATTACCCATAGGTTGTTGAACCTTTCATTTGAATAGATAGGGAAGATTGTCCACTTTGAAAAATGACGGAGGCTAGGTTTTTACTTCCCTTTTCAAATTGAAGCATTTCTTTGTGAACTAAGAGAAATTATTAACAATCAATATGCTATACCATAAAGCTAATTAACAGAAGCATGAATACCATATTAAACAAACGTGCTATTTATCAAGTAGTAAAGTGAAGGAAGTGATTAAAGGGACTGAGAATAAGAAGGTAAATTTCTTATCTGATCCAACTGTGCTCTGGCCTGGCAGCTATTGTGCACTTTGTTGGTAATGTTTGGAAACATAATATCAAGTTGCTCTAAAGCTGAAGAGAATTCCAAAATGTCATCCAAATCTTTGACCAGTCTGTTGGGAGCTCATCTTAAACCAACCTAACTAGCTGGTCTAGGAAAGCTATTGTTGTTGCAGTGGCTTAGAACAGGGTTTAATATCTTGGAGAGTGATGGTTTAACCACGTCATGCTGTTTATTTAGTATGATACACTTGGACAAGTGATAGGACATTTATAACTGGGTAACTCAATATGATATATTGGAGTTTTAACTCTATAATAATCACCTCTGCAACTTAAGTGCTATATGGTATGACGACTGACACATGTTCCATATGGAAAAGTTCAGTTGTTTCATTGCATGCATAGAGTATATAGCGTATATTGTACTTTAAAATATTCAATGAAGCAGTTGAGATTTCTGTCTCTTTGATATAGAGCCTATGCTACTTTTCTGCCTGTGGACATTTAATGAAGGAGAGAAACTAATATAGATGTAGTTAAGCTTTTGGCATTTTTTGTTGGAAAACTTAGCTAAAGCTTGGTAATTCCCAGATATGGCACTTTCACCCATGATCTAATTTATCAAACACAAGAATACTAATTATAGAATCCTGTGGTTGATATCAGTAGTCCTTGTTGTTCACCTAGATCTGAATGTAGAAATAATTCCATTAGTGTCCAGTTTATCATTCTATAAATGACATAAGTTTAACTTTACGATATCATGATGAGCAGTATAATCTGTTTCATGTCACTATAGTTAACATGGTGCATTGCCTATGCAGACTGATAGGGCGGCCATGCTTGACGAAATTGTGGATTATGTCAAGTTTCTGAGGCTTCAAATAAAGGTAATGTTCCCTATTAGTTCATCAGTTATTGTATGCTAAATAGCCCCTGAAAGCAGATGCACATTCCAAACAAACCAGCAGTATGGGGATGGTTTTTTTGTTGCTAAATGTAAAATTGAGATTGATTTACAAATTTGATGAGGCCATTTAGAGAAATTTTACATTCAACCATTGCCATGTACAATTTTATACCAACTTCTTAACGAAATCCATAAAATATTACTACAATCATTACGGGACTTTTCTGATTACAAGGTAAATTGATAATAGTGTTTCTTTCGGATCCATTTAAGCATTTAATGCTGCTTCAGTGTTCCGCACCATGGAGACCATGGTTAACTATATTAGATATACTAACTCAGCAAGTTACGCATGAGCAATACTTAGATATTTTGTAAGGATTCAGGAATCTTCTATATTTGCTTCTGATTATTATTTTGGACCCCTTCCAGTTACGAAGTTGCTTTATTATCAAGACATATTGTTATCTTATTTGTAAAAGGCTGCTAAATTATAGAACATGAACAAGCAGTTGCTTTATTATCAAGCCATTTGGGTGTCTTATTCAAATGTCCATCCTTCTGCTATTATTGAGAATCATTTGGTCCTGTACCATGGGAATCAAGTTCTATGCCTATTAATGAATTTCTTCGATTTGAAATTTCACCGTTCTACTCCCAATTATTTTTATTTATCAATGAATTGAACAGGTTCTAAGCATGAGCCGACTGGGGGGAGCTGGTGCCGTTGCTCAACTTGTCGCTGATATCCCACTTTCATCTGTTGAGGTAACTAATAAAATGCTCCTAATTAATTCGAATGTATATATCCCAGCATGTACTTTTTTCGGTGTATTTTCTTGTTCCAATGCAAGATGATGCATGGAGTAGCATGTATTGATGGACAAGTGCATCAAACTAGTAGGCATAAATTTGCATATATTTTCTTTGCTTCCCTTTTGATTCTGGTATACATGTTTTATTTCTACATGTTTTGCATCTACTGGCTACATTCAAATTATTTAGACATTCATGTAAGAAAAATCTGTCTCAATTAAGGGGGGAGCTGGTGAAGGTGGAAGCAACCAGCCAGCATGGGAGAAGTGGTCTACAGATGGCACAGAACAACAGGTAGCAAAGCTAATGGAACAAGACGTCGGCGCTGCGATGCAGTTCCTCCAATCTAAGGCACTTTGCATAATGCCCATATCACTTGCTACAGCAATCTACCACACACACCAACCGGAACCTCCCACGATCATCAAGCCAGAGCCAAATGCCCCCTCATAGGCCGAAGATGGTACATGTTTGCACGTGCCCATCAACAACTCCCAATCCAATATGCTGGGTCCCCCATCTTTGGTAAGGCCACTGCCACCCCTTGCTACTCCAGTTATTAGAGACTCCACTCCTACAACAGCACACTCAAGGAGGGCTGGCTAGATATTTAACTAACATCCTCACTTGGGGCATTGCAATCAAAGTCAGATGCCACAAGGGCCTCTGTCTCTCTCTATTTTATCTTTTTGTTAATTTTCTATCCTTACCTTAGCATTTTGTCAAACATGCTGTGATGTCACTCCTAGACAAAAGAAGAAAGGAAAAAAAAAGGAAAAAAAAATTCACAGGTGGCTCTCCTTCTGCTTCATCATGTCTTGGCATGTTTTGGGTGAAGGGACGGATTGTCAAAGCTCTCTCAATGCTCAGCTCTTCTTTTAGTCAGTGGTGGGGGATAGTGGCGGATTGCCAAAAACTGCTTTGTGGGTTATGGTGGTGGGGACCCCTTTTTTTCCCTTCTTTTTGTCTATGTGGGAAGGAGAGAGTGGGTGGTGGGACCTTGTAAAAGGGGAGGATGGGTACATAGAAATATAATTTAATGTAATGGTAATGAGGGGAGAGAATGGGAAGGGGAGTTGAAATGGATAATAGTTGGTCGTTTTGAAAAGTAATGTTGGAAACTTGTAGTCAAGAGAAATCAATTGTACTCTATTTAGTTTTGTTGTGGGCTTAGTGGACTCCTCTTTTTAGTTTTTCAAAAGTAACTTGACCTCTTTCTTACCCCCTTCTTTTAAAAGAAAAAAAAAAATTCTTCTTTGGTACCATTATTGAAGGTTTAATCACTAGAGGGAGGAAAAAAAAATTTAAAAGAGAGAGAGAGAGAGAGAGAGAGAGAGAGAGAGAGAGAGAGGGTGGGAGGGGTCAACTAGCTGCTCAATTGGATCTGGCCTAAAGTTCTTGATGATTTCATTGCTCCACTTCGAATGTTTGGGTGTGGTTCACGTGACGTGTGAGTATCCATGTTCTTATGTGAGACTTGATGAGTTGTTAGTTGCCCTGTACTGATTGATCTCGTGTGAAGCCTCTCTTCTACTATTGTTTTCTTTCTGTTGATGCATATAAAGGGGGGTTTGAAACTTGTCTAATTAAAAGGGGTATTATGCATGGTTTTGATTAGGTTCCATAGATGAAGTGTAGATTTCACCAAAAGAAAGAATTAAGGTAACATTTAATAACTCTACTTAACTTCTACTAATATTTCAAAATCAACCTTTATTTGTAGTAGAAGTTTAAGCTTTTACTAAAATAAGCCAATTTTTTGTACTTAATCTTGTAGAAGTTATACTTCTACAACTAGTGGTTGGAAAAATAATTTTTTTTTTTCCGAGGTTACAAGTGGTGTTAAGAAACACCACTAATTGAATTGGTAAGTAACGAGCTTAAACATTATTAGTTTACTTTGAAGTTTGGGGATATTCAAAGATTGCATAAAAAGGTGTGTATGATAGTAATTAAGATTTGAGTAGTTTGAACAATAGCTTGTGGCAATAGGCCATTAGAGGTGAGAATGTGTGGTCGAATGGATAATACAGTTGGGAGTATCGGCGGCGTGGGGGTTTGGGTTGGAATTGATTTTTAATGAACACAAGAAAGTATACTGTAAAATAAAGGTCATTTTTCTGATCGAGAAGGAAAATTATAATGTAAATGATCTTGTCACGCATTTTAGCACCATTTATTTGCAACTAAAAGCCTAAAACACCTACACTTGCTGCTTGCACATTCTACTTGGCAAAACACATGCAATGGAAGAAGAAAGCAACAAGGCCCAGTTCCATAGAGTTGAAGATTTTGGATTCCAACCAACCTTTACATGTGTAAAATTTAGATCTCTAATTAATGTCGTACTGAAACCAGTAATGGCAGTATCAGAATAGCTGAGGCCAGTCAGTTTCTCTTTCATTTCTTATGTTCATTAGAGTACTAAAAATAGATGATAGTGTTTGGAACAAAAACTTCAAAAGAGATTGGTTGAAATAATTAACTCAAATAGTGACAACATGGGTTTTCCAACCCTTTGAATTATTTAGAGAAAAACATTTACCATCTTTAACATTAACAGGCATCAAGATCTCTGCATGGAGGTGGCTTTGGCTCACCTAACAAAGTGGTGTTCCCGCCTTCTGGTCCGCACTTAATACGCTTTGGATTCTGCGTTCCAACCTGAAATAGAGGAATATTGCTATTTAACAAAATAATCTTGCAATAAATAAAATTAAGTTTCCATGATCAGTAATAGGCTTACTGGAGGAGCTTCTCCCCTTCTTAACATCTCAACAATCTCAACCACTCGCCTTGGAGTAATGTCTTCCTGAATTAATGCGAAAAAAAAGTAAAATACATAGGTTGAGAAACGAACAAGAAAAGTGCTAAATGCTAAATGACATGAAATTTAAAATAGCATACGTAATAATTGTAGGTATATCCTTCTGAGCCATTTGAGTAGTCAGCCACTGTAATCATAGGAGCATTTACACAGCATCCCTGTGAAAAACAAAGAGGTTATTGTATTGCTCATCACAATCATCACAGCTGCTGCAGATGAGAAGAACATCAGAATTGGCCAAGAAGAACTGGTTTCACAGTGAAAACCATAACGCATTCGTAACTACTCAATGATCAAATAAGGATTCTCACCATGCATTCCATTTCCCCAACAGAGAACAAACCATCCTTTGTTACTTCTGCAAATTAGAAAAATTTATTCAACCGGTTACTTCAAACTGTGATTTTTCTGTCTATAAACCTCAAACACAAACAGCAAAAAAGTCACATGAACTTACCATTGCGCTTCACACCAAGGTGTTTAAGTAAAGCCTCTTCTATATCACGTGAACCACGGATCATGCAAGGTGTTGTGCCGCAGACTAACAGATGATATTTACCAACCTACATTACTCATTTGGCACTACGAGAATTAAAATCGAGATAGATGCATTGAAGTAATCTGAATGAAATATAAATAATGATATCAAGATGTGGAGAATTTTTATTATGTACTCACCTTGGTACGGTTGAACATTGAATAAAAAGTTGCTACTTCATACACACGAATTGGAGCAACTTCTATAACCTTGGCCACCTAAACCACCAACATAACTTGAATTATACAGCATGCAATTCAAGTAAAATGACAGGATTAACACAAGTTAAAATAATTGATAATTTGAAAAGAGGAAATAAAGAAGCAAAGCAATAAGGAGAGAGCATGAGCCGCCTCTAAATGAGATTTGACAACACTAGGTATACACTTAGATTGTTTATTGATTGTTATAATTTCTATTAGTATAGCCCCTAGCAGGTTTGTTTTCTTTTTAAACTTTACTTTTTTTTATTTAAGTTTGTTATTAACTTGTGTATGCCAGAATTGAATTCACAATCCAATTTGCAAGACCCCCTAACCAATCCTAGGTAGAATAAAAACTTGGGTTGACACTAGCTATTGAAGGGAAAAAGCATATTACATGGTAGTAAATACGCTTCAAATCATGTTATGAGCAGGTCATTCCAGAAGGTCCTCATTTGATGGAAGTTTTCTTTTGACCCTGACATTACTCAGGCAGCAATAATAGACGCATGCAAGTCCCAACAAAATTTCCACATTGATAAATATTTCTCCAATGTATTGATCATGTGATTAAAATATTAATATACATTAAAATCTCTAACCAGATTATTTTGACCTACAGCCATTCAGATGTCTGTATATGAATATGTATTGAAAAAACCACCAATTTCTAATATCATTGTCATGTTAACATACAGCATTCATAGCAGAGACCGGTAGCCATCCTCCATGCTGCTGTTGGGCAAGATCCAATAGAGGAATAACTGCTGATTGCTTGTAGTTGGATGGATAGTGAGACAATATTTCCTGGACCTAGCAATAGAGAAAAAAAAAAATTATTGCTATGCTCTACTAATGTCAAACAAATGTCTATAAAACAAGCAACAAAATTGAATGCTACAGTCCAACAAAGAATTCCATCCCAAAAGTAAAAATAAAACTATGGTTACTCCCAAACAGTCAGTAGTGCTTTGACTCTAAGAATCATAGTTGTGGAAGAAACTGCTTCTGCAGCTCTCCTTCCAAAGGACTAGAAAATGGCAGAGATAAAAGCTGCAGCTTTAAGAGAGCTCTTAATACTTTTGGGATGCTTCTGCAGCTCTCCTTTCCACTGCTGTAGCTATTGACAGGTCAAAAACTACAGGCAACTAAACTAGAACACTAAAAAGGTGGAAATCTAGGTTCTGTACGCTCAGTCATCATTCATTCAAAAAGAGAATCTCAACTTAACTCAACAAAGCCTTTTCTCAACTATATATGGTTATATTAATACACTCCTTCCATTTAGTTCTATTCTATCAAGTATCAAGGGCTAAGCAACAGTTATATTACATGTAGGTGTCAGTTAATGAGGAAGTCTTAAACTATGGTGTAGTCTAATAAGGAAAATCATGCCACTGATTTGACAAAGTTTTGCATTGGTCAACTACATAACACAACCTTCCTTTATTTGGACTTGGGGCTGATTATATATACAAGTATTTTCCCAAGTACATGCAATCGGTACATGAATTCTACTTCCCCGACTCCGCTCTATTAAGGGCTAAGTCTACATTTGTATTACAAGTACATATGTTTTTCTTAATTATCTCAGACCATGTTAGTTTAGGTCTTCCTCTGCCTCTTACCATACCGAGGACCGTTAATAGGTCAATCTTCCTAACTGGAGCATCCAATGGTCTCCATCGTATATGTCCAATTCACCATAAACAGTTCTCTCATTTTAGCTCCAATTGGGGCTACTCTTGCCATTTCTCGAACATGTTCATTCTTAATTTTTGTCTTTCAACACTGTACCACCTATCCATCTTGACATTTGTATCTCCATCAAACTTAGTTAGTTAATGTTTTTTTTTCTTTAATGCACAACATGTTGTTCTATAGAGCATGCCTGGTCTAATGCTGATCTTATAAATATTTTCTTTCAACTTCAATGAGATGCATCGACCATATAATATTCTAAAAGTACTCATCTACTTAAACCATCCTGCTTTGACTATATGGTTCATACCCTCACTACTCGCTCCCTCTTGATGAATAATTTCTTTCAAAAAAAAAAATATTATGTAGTTTTATTTTCTATAAGGTCAAAATTGGTATTATAATTTTTAGAGAGGATGGGAGTAAGAGAGATAGAGGAGTGAGTGTAACTGTGTAAGTAGAGCCACTCCCATTTAAGATACAACATAATAATATGCCAAAACAAGAAAAAAAAAAAATCCTCCTATATGTTTTTTTTTATCTGAGATTTTTATTGTATTCTTAAGAAGAAGAAGAAAAATTAACTTTCTACTGCAATCAATATAGCTTTCCATTTATATTAGTTATTGTATTAATGAAAGAGACAAATATTATGAAAATTACATTAAATGTAAAAGTTTAAAAAAGAGAAATGAGAACAAAAGAAAAGAAGACAAAGAATCAGTGGGGCCATAATGAGGTAAGGAAAATTGATGCGTAACAAAATCATACCATAGAGCAACACTCATTCTTGTATAATAGTTAAAGATTGTATTATCATGGAGACAAAAGAAAAGGTCCCCACCTAAATTGAAAAAATAAAAAATGCCGGCTACCGCTAGTAGGGTTTTGCATGCCTGCGAACAATAGGGTGCACACTAATGCGCATCCCGGACTTCCTCCAATTACAAGAGATTATTTGGATATATTTACAAACGATTTAACATGTGAGATTCATATATAATAGAAATGTGGGCCACCGGAAGTACAAGTCATACGTGTTAAAATTGCATTGGCTCTCATGGCTCCCTAGCACAACTTTTATAAATTGCTTTATAATATATATTTTTATATTGAGGATTAATAAAGACAATAGCAATGTTGCTCATTTTGCATGCAGGATGCTAAAAGCTCAGATCACATCTTCTTCTCTTGCAATGTTGCCAGGAGGGTTTGGTACAAATGGTTTGTTTTCTCGGAGCACAGATTTACCACTCCATATAATATTTACCATTCCTAATCTCTCAAAGCGTCAAAAGGAGGCAGGTCAAATAGCCTCATATGCAACACTGTGGTCCCTATGGTTAGAACGTAACAAAGGAGTATTCAACAATACCCACAAGGATGATGATCAACTTTGGGATGGTATCAAGCTAATGGCGAGCTCATGGGTGTATGCGTCCGCTTGGGCTAATGGCCTCTCACTCTTTGGTCCTTGATACCATGTCGATTGAAGATTGTTCTTGGTTTGATTACCTAGGAGTCTTAAAAACGACAGTTTCTATCTACTCTTTCTAAACTTCATGTGTGGGGTCGGTTTGCTTTTAATAAGCACCTCTGGTGGTTATCTACTCTTTGTAAATTTCACCTTATTAATAGGAATATATCTTGTTTCTGCTAAAAAAGAAAAATAAAATAAAGACGATAGCAATCATATGATAAATGGATGAGTAAGGTACAAGTACAAGTCATAACGATTGCCACCGGAAGTACAAGTCACACGCATTAAAATTGCATTGGCTCTCGTGGCTCCCTGGCACAACTTTTATGAATTGCTTTATGATATATATTTTTCTATTGAGAATTAATAAAGACGATAGCAATCATATAATAAATGGATGAGTTTAATACATTACTTCACTTTTGAAGATTTCGTGATCATATAAAGACCAAATGCAACCACTTATACCTAGCTCATATATGTGGAAAGAACAATAGTCTACGATGGAGAATTAGTAAGAATAAAAAAACAAAAGCCGCTAATTTTTTTTCTCTTCAAAACTTAGATAAGAGAGTGATAGTGGTTTGTGCCTAAAATTATGCTAAAATGATGAAGGTTTTGTATAATTTTAATCTGAAATTTTTATTGTATTCTTAAGAAGAAGAAAAATTAACTTTCCACTGCAATCAATGTAACTTTTTATTTATATTAGTTATTGTATTAATGAAAGAGATAAACAGTACGAAAATTGCATTATATGTAAAAGTCATACGTGAATGTACAGTAGTAGGGAGAAAATGACAATGAGAGGTGTTAATGTATCGGGAGAAAATGACCAAGAGAAATGAATGAAATATAACGCGTTGCTCCTTATAGATATCAACGTGGCACTCTAAAGTTTTCTCTCGTCCATTTATTATATGATTGCTATCGTCTTTATTAATTCTCAAAAGAAAAGTATATATTATAAAGCAATTCATAAAAGTCATGCTAGGGAGCCACGGGAGGCAATGCAATTTTAACACATATGACTTGTACTTTCGGTGGCCTACATTTCTATAATATATAACTCTCACATGTTAAATCTTTTGTAAATATACCCAAATGATAAATCTCTCGTAATTGGAGGAAGTCTGATAAGTGCACTATGCACCCTATTGCTCGTTGGCATGTGAACCCCACCCTCTATAGCTGACATTTTTTTATCTTTTCAATTAAAGTGGGGACCTTTTCTTTTTGTCTCCATGGTTTTATTACTAGTCCAATCATAATACAATCTTTGACTATTATAAAAGAATGAGTTTTGCTCTACATTATGATTTTGTTACCCGTCAATTTTCCTTACCTCTATTTTGTCCCCATTTCTCCTTTTTAAACTTTTACATTTAACGCAATTTTCATTAATACAATAACTAATATAAATAAAGAGCTATATTGATCGCAATAGAAAGTTAATTTTTCTTCTTCTTCTTAAGAATACAATAAAAATTTTAGATATAAAAAAAACAACAAATCTTGGATATTGTTCATCTTCATCTTCTTCCTCATCCTCGTTCTCCTCGATTTCATAGCATGTTTTCATTTGATAAAATCCTAGATTATGTGGATTATATTATGTATCATCCTTATTTCAATGGGTTCTATTTATATCGATAACTTTCAGTCATTGAAAATATCACATCACGTGGCAGTAACGTGAGTAACAATTGACAAATTACTATACAAATAATTTGCATAATAATATGTATTATATAAATTTCTTTAGAAAATAAAATTTAAAAAAATTATTTATATTGAACCATGATATGATATTGGCATATTTTTATTACAAAAATTAAAAAATTAAAAATAAATAATACATAAGTTTCTAATTAATATATAAATATTTCTTCTTTTTTTTAAAGAAACTAAAGGATAGTATATATATATATATATATATATATATATATATATATATATATATGTGTGTGTGTGTGTGTGTGTGTGTGTGTGCGTGTGTAAAGGAAAAAACATATACAAAAATTGTACACCAAGTACAACAAAACTCCCAGCTACACTTCTATACTTCTATAAATTTACTCCACCCTCGAAGCCAATCTCCTAAAAGGTACCCATTTGACAAGTTACAATTGGCCACCCAAAAGGACGCTAAAAAATGAGAGTTCTCCCAAACTTTGACTATTGAACAGAACTCATCATGGAACAGGCGTCTCTTCCTCTCCTTCCACAAAGACCATAGCACTGCCAAACAAACCACCTTCCAGTGTTCTCTCCATAAGGCTTGAACACTATCCATAAAAGGGAATATATTTATATTGTCACCTCCTGTATCCGCCTCACCCATAACTGGGAAGTGATAACACCATCTACCCCAAACTTCCTTGGCAAAGGGGCATCGCCAACACACATGTGCCACAGACTCCGATTTCTGTCTGCAAAGGTAACACCAATATGGGGAAAGACTCGTACATGAAAACCTTTTTTGTACAATATCGCTTGTAATATCTTCCCATGACAAGCCACCCATCCCAAGAATTGGCACCCGTGCTTTCCAAACTAGATTATGATGAGTGAATGGAGAATCAATGGACACATTAAGGATAGATGCATGAAATGATTTAGTGGTGAATATACCCGAAGACTCCCATGGCCATGTAATCTTGTCATCATCCTCAAATAGATGACACCCGTCACACATACTAATTAAAGACAAAATGTCCCGTTCCTCCCTAGGAGAGATATGCCTACCCAAATGAAGATCTCAAGACAAAGAAGTATCCTCCACAATCCTCACAAAAGCACTAATAGGTTTATTATGAAAGGTTGGAGCAAGGGTGCGCTAGTGCGCCCTGTAGTTTTCTTCGCTTGCTTCGGAACGTGTTTGTTTTTCTTCAAAGCCCCAATCCGCTCTCGCTCGCCGCTACTAATGAGGTCTCGGTTGATTTCCCTTCCTTTAGCTACTCAGATGTTTCAGTTCGCTAAGTTTGAAAAGTCCAAATAGCGCAGACTAGCCACGGAGCTTGGATACGGTTTCTCGATCGGAGATCCATGGATCACATCGGATGAAAGTTTTTCACGGTCTCTAGGAACCTTGTTTTACTATTCAATTTTAATAGGCAAGACTAACTAGTAGTTCCAAAAAAAGGAGCATCTGGCATAGGCAGCAAGCCTTGGGAAGGCTTTCTCCGTATGATCGGTTCTTTGTTTCCGAAGGGCTATATCACAAGTTGGGGGGTTCAAATGGCATGCATGGGTCAATCCATTAGTTATCCAGGTGCAAAAGGTTTTATTCTCTTACTTATCCGGTTCTGAAACCAATACTTTCTCCAATCCAACAAAGAAAAAAGGAAAGAAAGAGTTGTTGTTTGCATCGTTCTTTAATTGATCGATGGCATTTCCCAGGGGAGAGGATGGAGCGCGCTAGCCGTTGCTTGCTCCGCTTGCTGGTGCATGGAAGAGGGCATTTCCATCGCGAAGGATTCAATCCAGCCACAGGTTCCCCTACGGCTACCTTGTTACGACTTCACCCTAGTCGAATACCCCACCGCGTGGTATGCGCCAATAAGACCACCAAAAGCCTTTGTGGCACTAGTGGTACTCACAAGGAATGGGTGATCATTGGTCCGATGCTTCGGGCTAAACCAATTCCCAAGGTGTGACGGGCGGTGTATACAGGGCCCGGGCACTTCTTCTAGTTCCCCCTTTCTCACATATCAGTAATAAGATGTTGTGCTAGTAAGACTGATACGCCTTCCACTTATCCCACAACTGCTTCGTTCTCATCGATCTCCCGCTTGCTCATCAATGCCTGCTTCGATTTACGGGTAGAGCAGAAGGGATTCGGGTACCATTCTGATCGCCTCTTTCATGATCTTTTCTATAGGTAGAACTACTGTGAGTGGTCTAAACTTTGAACCTTATTTCTTTCTTCATATTGTAAAAGGGAGCAAAGCCCGTTTTTCGCTCCCTCTATTGATAGATTAGGGGCCCACCAGCCATCGTTGTAGCGCTCTTTCACCACTATCTCATCGCTATGCATGCAATGCGGATGCAACCTTTCCTTTTTGTATTAAAGTACGAAATTCTTCGATCCATTTCTTTTCGAATTGTAAGCTATTAATGCGCAAATCCATTCCCATTCGGCTGGCGGTCTCATTGCTGAGTGATCGCTCGCTATCTGGCTGGAAAAGATGGTCCTTCAAAGCACTTTCGAGGGTTAGGAGAAAAAAGGGGGGTGGTCGAGTGAGTTCAAAACTTTCTTTCTCCCGGCAAGCAAGACGAGATCACCACTTCTCTCAGTAATGGACTTCCTTGAATTCTTCCTTAGCCTTAGATGTCCTTTCATAGATTCTCGAACCTCCGACAGAAATAATCTCCATGCATGCGTTCTTTCTCTTGTCCCCTCAGCCACACATCTCTTTCGTTAGCCCCCTTCTTTTGATCGTTTTTGCGATTGATTCGTCTCGTGATAAAACTTGGCAGCTTTAGAAATCCTTTTAGACCAACAACCTTGATCGACAAGGCTGCGGATCGGAAAGAGGAAAAAGCAGGTGGCGGGACGTCCCCACTCATGTCATGCTGGCATTTCAGTTTATGCGGGAGGAAGCCGAAAGAGGTTAGGGAAGAGTACTTGGAAGGTTGACGTCATTCCCCCACCATATGTCCTCCCAAAACCGAATAGAATCACCCCTGCCAAGTTTAAGTCTACCCAAGGGCGAAAACAAAGGGTAAACAGATGAAATGAATTTCCAAGGATTCCTATAAGTGGCTCTATTGGCTACTCCAGCATCCCTTAGATTATCCCGTAGCCCATGCCTGCTACATATGACCCTTCCCCACAAACGATCCTTCTCCCTTGGAAACCTCCACAACCATTTCCCAACCAAAGCTTTGTTTCTATCTATTAAACCTCTAATGCCCAAGCCTCCTTGCTCAACCTTCCTCTACACAATACCCCATGGCACAAGGTGAGAACCTCTCGATATATCATCATTCCCCCACAAGAAGTTCCTCATTAACTTTTCATTCTATTCGCCGCCTTAACTGGAATCCTGAACACCGATAAGTAGTAAGCTGGGAGAGCATCCAACACTGACTTAATAAATGTAAGTTTTCCCCCTTTAGAGAGAAAACTCCTCTGCGATCCATCCAATCTCCTCGAAACCTTGGAGACCACTGGTTCCCAAAAGTTCACCTTGGAGGGGTTACTTCCTAAAGGCATCCCTAGATATTTCATAGGCCAAGAAGTAGTGGCACACCCAAGTAGATTTGCCATTTCCCCTAATCAATCTTGACAAACATGTATGCCCGCGAGCTAACTCTTGCTCATATAAATAATCAGTCCTGAAAGCCAACAAAAACACTTCGCCGCCATAGATGCATTTCTGAGGCCCTCCTCACTCCCATCCAGAAATATCAATGTATCGTCAGCAAACTGCAGATGAGTAACCTCCACATTCTCTCTACCAATCCTAAAGTCTGAAATCAGTCTTGCATCCTTTGCCTTGTCCAACATTCTTCTCAAAACATCCACTACCAAAGTAAACAGAAAGGGGGAAAGCGGATCCCCTTGCCTAAGTCCTCGCTCCCCCACAATCTTACCCCTTGGTCGGCCATTGACAAACACTGAAAATGATATTGAGCACAAACAACCCCGAATCCACTTCCTCCATTTCTCACTAAACCCCTTCATTTTTAAGACATAGTCAAGGAAGTCCCAATTGACCATATCATAAGCTTTGACAAAGTCCAACTTAAATACAACCCCTGCTTTTCCTCTGGACTGATAGTCCTCCACCAATTCGTTTGCAACCAACACCGCATCAACAATTTGACGTCCTTGTACAAAGGCCATTTGATTCTCAAATATCGTATCTTGTAAAACCCCCTTCAACCTATTTGCCAACACCTTAGCAATTATCTTGTAAAGACATGTGGTGAGGCTAATAGGCCTAAAATCTGCAACCCTTCTTGACACGGTCTTTTTTGGGATAAGACAAATGTAAGTCTTATTAGTGCACCTATTGATGATCCCATTGTGAAAGAACTCCACCACCACCTTCATGAGATTATCCTTAATGACATCCCAACAATTCTGGAAAAAACACATAGTCATACCATCAAAGCCTGGAGCCTTGGACCCCTCACAATCAAACACTGTCTGCCTCACCTCCTCCTCATCAAAGGGCTTTTCAATCTCACCACTGTCCACCTCTCTAATTGGGCACCAATCAATTCCATCCACCCCCCAAACACGAGCCAGATCACTTGAATAAACCCCTCGAAAAATACTCAATAATTTCAAATACAATTTCTTCTTCCTCTTCTATGATAGTTCCATCATCCCTCTCCAACCTAGAGATGGTATTAGCAGCCTTTCTACCATTCATAATCTTGTGGAAGAACTTCAAGTTAGCATCGCCCTCCTTAAACCACATAACCCTTGATTTAAGCATCGATGCCCTGTCTTCATTGATTTAAGAAATATATAAATATTTCTTAGTCATACATTATCAATTTGTTAGTATTTTCATTTTTTAAGGATCTTTTAGAGGCAATAAAAATTGAAAAAATTAATATATAAATAATTTGCATAATAATATGAATTATATAATTTTATTTAGAAAATAAAATTGAAGACAATTATTTATATTGATGCATGATATGATATTGACATATTGTTTTACAAAAAATTAGAAAATAATAAATAAATAATATATAAATTTATAATTATTATATAAATATTTCTTAACCATACATTATCAATTTATTCATGTTTTCATTCATATATATATTTTTTAAAATTTATAAGTGAATCGTGATTTTTTATAAATATTTTTGAATGATACTTATCTTAGAAATAAAACGGTCAATTGGATTAGCCAATTAATAAAAGGGTCTATGAACACAATATCCCTTCCTATTTGCAACGTGGCTCTAACAGTAATTGTCAAGACTTTCTCCCGTCCCTTCCTCTGATGTTACGCACGTGATAACCTATTGACATATTTTACTATCTTTTAATGCCTAGATACTATTTGCCTATTCAACCTTGAAGCTTTTTAACATTTAGTTCTTTGTCAATATTTTATTTACAATAAAAAAAAATCTTACTCAAAAGTTTTTGAATAATCTTAGTAACAACAATTGCATCAATTATTAAAATAAAAATAAATGAGTATGAGAAAAATAAATAGTATTTCTTTCACGTGAATAATTGATATGGCTAAGGCTATCTATATCTATATCTTTCAATTATTTAAAATATCGCATCATATTAGCAGTAAAGTAAGTAATTATTCATGTACTAAAAAAAAATTATTTTATTTTACTTTCAGAAGGTTAAGTTCTGCAAATGCAAAATTTTACATAGGTGCAATTTACACATTTAAATTAATTAATAACACCAATTATGATTGAATTGCTCATTTACGATGTGGGAGCAGATATACGATGGTTCGAGAATTCAGGCGGACTTTTTTCAATATGAGGTCAAACATTTGTCTTTATGTTTGCAGAACCATTTTCAACAACAATTTGAGGGGTTCTCTGAGATAGTTGAAAGTTCCTTATTGTATAATTCACTGTAAAACTGTTTCAGAGTTGCTTTAGGTGACGATGTATCTGAAAGCACATTTGGGTGGTCAAAATACGATTGAGATTTTGCACACGAAAGGCCACTTGCCGCATTTAAGTGCTCCACAGCAGTTGGCTCAAGTTCTCCGGCGAGCCCTGCCTAGGTGAGGGACGACGACACGGAAGGCCACTCGTCGCATCTCAGTGGTACAAATTTTAGAGTTTATAAACCCATGTCCTTGTAACAATCAACAAAGATGTCCACGGTGTCTTTAAAGGTCTTGTGATCAAGTAACAGAGTGATTCTCAGGGAAGGTGTTGGTATATAGGCTTCTTGGACAACATCTTAGAAATATATATATTTTAACAACAACATATGTAAAGAAATTGAAGAGCATTGTTGGCCTCAGATTTCTAAGCTCCTCGTACAGGTCTGGTAAGACCATAGAGATTGAATTTTTATCGCTGCTAGGAAGATTATTTAAGTATACTTGAAACTCATGTCCTTGTAACAATCAACAAAGATGTCTACGGTATTCTTGAAGGCATTGAGATCAAGTAATAAGATTCTTAGACAACATTTTGGAGATAGACATATGTTAATAGCAACATATGTAAAGAAATTGGAGAGCATTGTTGGCAATGCAACATATGACACTTTTTTCCAACAAATGGTCCATGATCATTAGCAAATGAATTTGCAAGTGGTGCGTTTGATCTGGCCAAATAAATGTGAGAGCAAAAAAAATGTAGATTAGCTAACAAAAGTAGATTAGTTTCATTATTCCCTATAAAACCGTACAATTCTTAGCCCTTTTCTCTATGATTGCAGTCGTTTCCTCACTGATTTCAGGGTTTTTTTTTTTGCAAGTGAGAAATATCAAATATGAGGTCTTTTCTAGTTGATTTTCTAATTTCCCATTTTTTTTTTCTAATTTATAGATGATTTTTTAATGATCTTTTAAAGGCAGTAAAAATTGAAAAAGGGCGAAACTCGGGAAGATTCTTAGATTGAGAGAGCGATTAGGTTCACACATTTTGAAGTTGATTTTCTAATTTCCTACTTTTTTTTCTAATTGATAGATGTTTTTTAATGATCTTTTAAAGGCAGTAAAAATTGAAAAAAGGGTGAAACTCAAGAAGATTCTTAAGTTGAGAGAGCGATTTGGTTCACATGTTCTGATTTTCGTACACATGTTTTGCTGGATCAAGGCTTAGATTTCAAAATTTTCCACCATAACTTGACATAGAAGCTTCCAATTTCAATTAAAAAGAAGAAAGATCGAGAGGATTATCCACAACAAAGAAGAAGGTGAAGATCGCAGACAACATTTCCAAGAATTGAAGACACCATAGAACTACAAGTCTCTCTAACTCTATCAACTCAATTTCAAAAGAAGATGATGGACAATTCAAAGAAGCGGGAGGGTGATAAGGAGATCGGATGGCATAAAACGTCATTTTCGGTCCCAAAGAAATAAAATAGAAAAACAATTAGAATTGGGATCAATGAATATGTTGTCGATCGAAATCAAATATATATAGATAATATGGGAAAGAGAAAGAAGAAAAAGAGAAGTAGGTGTGTTAGAAAGACGCGTGAATGTACAGTAGTAGGGAGAAAAGAAGATGATGGACAATTCAAAGAAGCGGGAGGGTGATAAGGAGATCGGATGGCATAAAACGTCATTTTCGGTCCCAAAGAAATAAAATAGAAAAACAATTAGAATTGGGATCAATGAATATGTTGTCGATCGAAATCAAATATATATAGATAATATGGGAAAGAGAAAGAAGAAAAAGAGAGGTAGGTGTGTTAGAAAGACGCGTGAATGTACAGTAGTAGGGAGAAAATGACAAAGAGACGCGTGAATGTACTGGGAGAAAATGACAAAGAGAAATGAATTAAATATAAATCTATTTATGTATTAAAGGTGTCTATTTATATTAGTTTTTAGCATATATAATTCTAGATATTTTAGCATTTATGTAAAAAATTTCTAAATTTTTCTAATTTAGCGAATTTTTTACAAAAATTCAACACATCAAATTAAAATTTCTTCAATTAAATTCAATTTTCAAGTGACCAAAGTTCAGGGCAAAGTCGAATTTTTGATCCTTCGCTAAGACTAAGAAAGCATTACAAGATTACAAAACTAGGCCTAGCAAATCAGCCCATCCCTCCGTCATCATCGTCCTCCAAACTATTATGAAGAAATGATAAGTCCAGATCAGGGTGAACACGATTCACCCTGACTAAGGCTTCACTGCCTTCGTCCATGGCTGAAGGCAAGGTTGCCTCAACCATGGCTGAGGCTTGGTATGCCTTAGCCATAGCCGAGGCCAAGGACGCCTCAACCATGCCTTGACCATGGCCTAGGGAAAGCACACAGTTCTTGGCCATGTTCAAAGACAATCTACTATTGAAGGCACATAAACTTTGAGAGCATCCTACAGCTCAGATCATATACTGAAAACCCATATCACCCCATCTACTCGTATCTCAAGGGGAAGAATGACTCTTCATAATCCCCATTTGGCAACAACATAAATGTTTTTCCATATATAGATCTCATTAATAAAAAAGGGTAGTCCAATGCTCTTAGCTCCCGTCTATGCGGGGTCCCACGGAAGGGGCAGACCACTTTTCGGTCTATTGCATTTAGCCTTACCGTGCATCATAAAAGGTTGTTTCCACGACTTGAACACATGACCAGACGACAACTCTTATTGTTGCAAAAAGGCTCCCCTTCATCGGAAAAAGATAAAACCAGTGTTGTCAAGGCGACGCCTAGGCCCCTTGGGTAGTGGCACCGCCTAAACCACCGTCTAGGCGGTTTGGGGAGGTCTAAGCAAATATATATATTTTTTAAAGGGTTTTTTTGAAACTTTTCTTTTGTTAAAACCTACGAAATCCTCTCCCTTCTCCCACTTCGACTTCTGAATTAAATTAATAATTACATATATATATATAGAGTGAGGGACCAAAGAAAAAATAAATAAATTTTTCAAGGACCTCTAAATAAATATTTTATATCCCGCCTAGGCCCCGCCTCGCCTAATTAAGGTTTACCGCCTACCACTGCATTTCCGCCTTGACAACACTAGATAAAACTATCTCATTAATGCGAGAGATAAATGCAGAGGCTAAAACAACTACCAACCTCAACTACATAAGGGATCCGCTCTTTAGAAAAAGATATGCTCTCTTGTCTTGGACTTTTACACTTATTCTGCTTTAGAGTCTAACTTAGGTATCAGCGTGTCTTTGGTGGTACCTCCGTGTCGCCCTTATTTTGTAGGCTTTAAGCGAGACCTAGGTGAAGACAAAGCCTGGAAGGTAGAGAATAGGTTCAAAGGAGAATGTCTCAACCCCCCAACAATGAAGTCCCTTGCTGGCAAAGGTTCGAAGTACTGTGAGCAGACAAGTTTCGCACCCCCAACCTTCGTGCAACATTCCGTTGATACAGTAGCTGTAATAGAAAATTTTAGACATGTCCAAATGGAGTTCTAATAGGATTAAGAAGTTTTTATTATGTTAATAGATAGCTTAGAAAAAGTTAAGTATTTAAGAAAGTTTATTTTGATTAAGTTATCTTTATCAATATAGGGCGCTCCAACTACAAATTTTGGGAATAAGCATTTTCTTCCAATCCTACAATCAGTTTTTTATTTGTTTGTCTCAACTTCTCCATCAAATTCAATGATTCTTATGCTTCCATTACATTTTGCAAATGTGCATGATGTCATGAGCATAGATCAATAGCTAGAGTAGTGATAGCTATAACAGAGCCCTTGTACCCAAAAGAAAAAAGAAAAAAAAAATCTAACAAAGCGCAATGGTGACCTTGTAGTCCACATGCAAAGCTTAATACCCAGTTTCCCACAAACAAAGTTCAAGTAATGGAGCCATCTTTCTGCCCCCCACCAAAGGTAACAAATCCCTAATGGCAAAGCCAAAAGCTAGAACTATCAATCTTCATGCAAAGCCAACAATCTACCACATCATCACAGGAGAATAACTCTGGATTCTCGAGTACAACAATTTAAAGTTTTAAGAAATTCAGAATAGGCACTAACTCGAGAACACAATGCTTGTGGCAGATCCTATCACATGATGTCCAAAATGAAATGTTGAAAGAGATCACAAAGCACGTGTCTTCAAAGATACAATATCTTCCTTGGATGGTTCACAAAACGGAGTGACAGTCAAATGATGAATAATTGAGGTTTGACTTTAAGCCAAACCTAAATATTTTCTCTCTCTTTAGCATGTACTCACAATTAAGCATCACTCTCGGGGGAAAACATTTGATACTTTTATCACACTACACTGTACAACAAATACGTTTATACGACAACTTCAGTCTCAGCTTAGCATAACTATCACTGACAAATGCAGTAGTCAAGACTCCAACACTAACGTGACTTATTTTGATAAAAACAAAACTCCATTTGAATCCTCAATCTCTATAATCTTTTTGATCGTCTCTGAATTCTTGGAACTCCAAAAGACCTCCACAAAAGAATGACTCGCTTACTATGATTGCTTCCAGTCATCTCCCTTCCAGAATGCACCACAGGATAATCGCATAAAACAGCTATAAGATCATACTTCCCACCGTTGACAGATTGCAATCTCACATACTATAACAGAAGTAATCCAGTATTTTTGCTATATTTATCAGTGTAAGCATTTAATCTCACAGTCAGCCTCCGAAATTGAAAACTCTAAACCAAATCACTTGTTTATCATCCAATGAACAAAACTCACAAGCATTCACGCAGCAGATTATAACATTCTTAGAACCTAGATCGAATCAGCAAGAGATCGAAACACCTACAGAGAAATGAAATGACATAAATATCAAAGATCAAATGTATATAAATCAATTCTTACTCTTGGCTTATTCGCTTCCGAGAACTCCCATGGCATGTCGGGATTGTTATCCGGCGAGTCGAGGTGCTGTGAAAAAAGATCCAGAAATTACGAACAAATTCAGCAAAAAAATAAAAATCTGAACGAAATTGAGAGAAGAGTAACATTTGGGAATTAAAAAAAAAAAAACTCACGTAGTTGAGAGCGGTGGAAAAGGAACGCGAGGTCTGCAAAAGAAAGAAGAATAACAAAATGGAGAAATCAGGCATCAGAGAGAGTATTTATACATTCAGAGAGAGAGAGAGAGAGCGAGAGAGAGAGAGAGAGAGAGAGAGAGAGAGAGAGAGAGAGAGAGAGAAGAGAGTTAAACGGAAACCTGAGGGGATTGACGGAAGAGCTGACGGATCTCGAGGATCCGTTTACTCGCGAGACGAGCAGCTGGTGCGAGCATTTTGGAAGATTCGGAGACAAAAGGGCGGAGGAACACAACACGGGAGGTTTGAGGAAACGAAGACGAAGACGAAGAAAAGGTATTCTTTAATGGCAGAGGAGGAGTGCGCAAGGCCCACCTGACTGGGTTTAAAAGGGTAATTTTAAATGTAATCACCAAAATTACTATTTACTCTCACATGTTTTACAAATTTTTAATAATATTACATAACAAATGGACATAGAAAAAGTGTTTTTTTGGATCCATATTGAATTACTCATGTTAAAATCTTCTCTAATTAAGTTGGGTTCCGGTACCTCTATTTTTATATCTATGTCGATACTATATATAATACAAATATGTGAAAAAGTTTCCTGTGTGATCAATTTTTTTCAAACTTCCAAAACTACTCCTTTAAAAAGTTTTGTCATTTTGGTCTGTCCCAGCCAATTGATGATTGCCTCAATCTTAATAAAATCTACAAGATATCATCTGCACTAACCATATGACCTGAGAATTTCACTTCAGTGATCCAAAACTTATACTTGCTGAGCTTGGCATACAACCTATGCTCCTTTAATATTTGCAAGGTGATCCTGAGGTGTTGCTCATGCTCCTCTCGAATTTTTGAATATTCCATAATATCATCAATGAAGATTATAATGAACTGATAAATATATGCTCTGAACACCCTTTGCATCAAATTCATAAACATCGCAGGAGCATTCGTCAGTCCAAATGGCATGATTAGAAATTCATAGTGATCATATTTCGTCCTGAAAGTAATCTTTGGCACGTCTTCCTCTCGAATCCTCAATTGATGGTAGCCCGATCTCAAATCAATCTTTGAAAAGAATTTGGCATCATTCAATTGATCAAATAGATCGAGGTAGTGGATACTTGTTCTTCACTGTCACCTTGTTCAGTTGACGATAATCTATACACAATCTCAGACTCACGTCCTTCTTTTTCACAAATTAGACTGATGCTCCCCAAGGTGACATGTTAGGGATAATAAACTCTTTGCTCAACAATTATTTAATCTGCACCTTGAGTTCTTGCAACTCCTTTGATGTCATTCTGTAAGGTGGAATGGAGATGGACTTTGTACCAGGCATCAGCTCAATGATGAAATCAATTTCCCTCTTGGGTGGTAGCCCAAGTAGATCATCAGGAAAAACTTCTAGAAACTCATTCACTATAGGAATGTCAGAAATCTGAGTGCCCTATCCATTCTCCTCCAATGGTCTAATACTAGCCATAAGTGCAACTTCTACATCAGTAGCCAGTCTGCCTCTGTCATGACCCACTCCGTAGGGTGATGTCATGACCGACACAGAATACCATATATGCCATACCTAGACATATATGATACTCTGTCAGCCTCGTCCTTTAAGACACTACACAAAATCACTAAAAAATTCAGCAAAACCTCCCCATAAATATGAGGTTCCACAAAAACTTGATAGTCATCAAATCACATATAAAAAAGTACAATATCATAATCACATCCACATTTATAAACATATGGTCATTCCATATATACACAACCACCATCCATTTATCTTTTTCTCACATGACTTATACAACTTAAGTCTTCCAAAAACATATACATCATCATATACATGTATCTTTGTCACTCATACATCTCACTAACCATTAAACATAGTTTGGTGTTATATATATATACATATACCAAAAACAAAAGTATATAACCAGCTCCCTATGCACACATACTCACAACGGCAAAGAGACAAACTCAATCAACTCTTTGGAGCCTTGCCTTTACCCTTGTAATCAACACCTGTAATAAAAAGGGAGTGGGGTGAGCTACAACAAGCTCATTGAGTAATCTAATATTGGATTTACATATGCATCAATAGAAAACATAGCATTGAAATCAACATTATAAACTTAGTGCAATTTAATATAATTATCAATACATCATTCAAATACTTTTCTCGCCACTCTATACATATCATACAATGCATAAAGTTAAAATCCTTTTCCTCAGGTAAGTAAATGAATCTGTATCCCTATTATGCATTTATAGGGAGAATTCATCTTAACAAACCATCATCTCGATCATTCCGAGGTCTAGTAAACAAACTTCCCTCCTTGAAAATGATCACATACTTTCCTTACTTTGAGTAAGTCTAAGTATGTTCGATTTTCAAATAAAAAAGGTTTATGCATTAACAAGACAATGCAAACATGGAGCAATCAACCATGTTTCAATCCATCAAAACAGAGTTTATTTAATACAATGTCATACATAAAAACCAAATTAGAAATACTCACAAATACAGGATTTTGCCTAAGTCCACAAGTACACACACACTTAGCCAATTTCACCAACTATAACATCACAAACACCTCACTTGTTTGCTGTCCAATTCTCATTCATCATCAAATCTCTGCAATTTAACATTGCAATTACTAATACAGGTACTCCAACCACATAAATTCAGTCAATTTAATCACTAAATTAATCTCAATGCATTAATAAACACTTTACCAATGCATTCCCAACTATTCCAATTTTTCAGCATAAGTAGCACATTTGTGCTAATCACCAAACCCAAAATTTCACAAATTTTGTATTCCAATCTCTGCAATTCACTATCACCAATCATCCAAGATTAGTTTCCAGCCATTAAACACATTAAAATACAACAATTCACCATTGAAAATGGGTTCCCAAAACTCATACCCAGAATTTTTGGAACACCCATTTCAACCATGGAAAATCATAATTTAAACCATCAAAATATTCACCAAGCTTCATGGATTTAATCCCCCATGATTTCAGCTAACAATTTACTCAATTCCAGCATAAAACCCCCATTTTCCAGCTCTTGATCTAGCCATGGAAAACACTTGCATGTCACATATGTTGAAGAAAATGAAGAGAGGATTCAAATCAGTAAATTTTAACCCAAAATCACAAATCCTTACCTTGGATTTTGATCTTCAAGCTCAAACCCTTCTTCCTTTTCCTTTGCTTTGGGTTTCCTTCAATCCAACAAGTTCAAAATGAGCTAGAAAGGTCGAGTTTGCTGTTTAAAATCAGCACAAACTGCCTCACAGACTTAATTTTTTTTATAAAAAAATTGTAGGCCCACCTAGAAGCGCGCTTCTTTCCTTAGGAAGTGCACTTCTTTGCACTTCGCAGAAATGGTGCTCTCGGGTTTTCCATAGAAGCGCGCTTCTCCGCTTTGGGAGCGCGCTTCTTGCACCCAAATCTGAAAATTTTCTAAGTGTTGGGCATTTTATGATACGACTAGCCTCCTAGGGTACCAATAGCCCTAAAATACATACATTCATACTATCTAAAGGTCATGTACTTACGTATACGTGAACAAATACACCTGACAATACGTATTGGTCAACGTACAAGTTTGACTCGTACATACAGGGCGTTACAATCTCCCCAACTTAAAGGATTTTGTCCTCAAAATTTAAATCAAGGAACATACGTCAAGTGGTGAACAAGTCAGGAAACTGCTCTTGCATCTGATCCTCTCGTTCCCACGTCTGCTCTTCATTATCATGAAATTTTCATTTGATCCTAACCGGTGGAATCTGCTTGTTCTTGAGTTTCTGAACTCGTCTGGCTATGATATGAATTGGCTCTTCAGGATATGTAGTGTCCTCCCCAACTTGTAACTGAGTTACATCCAATATATGAGACGGTTTTGGATACTGTGTCGAGTCTGTATGGTATTTCCTCAACATAGATACATGAAATACATTATGGACACCAGCCAACTGTGATGGTAGAGCAAGTTGATAAGCTAATGGACCTATCCTCTCAAGGATCTCGAATGGTCCCACAAATCGCGGTGCGAGCTTTCCTTTAACCCCAAAACTCATTTGACCTTTCATTAGAGAAACCTTCAACAGAACCTGGTCTCCCATTGAAAACTCTAGAGGTCTATGCCTCTTGTCAAAATAACTCTTTTGACGATCCTGGGTTGTATTTAATCTTTGCCTGATCTGTTTGATCCTTTCTGTGTGATCCATAATAACCGCTGGCCCCAATAACTATGATTCAACAACCTCAAACCAACAAGTCAGAGATCTACAAGGTCGGCCGTACAAGGCCTGAAAGGGTGCCATACCAATACTAGCCTGATAGTTATTATTGTATGCAAATTCACATAGATGGAGATACTCTCCCCATTTCCCACCAAACTCTAATATACAAGATCTGAGCATATCCTTCAACATCTATATCACCCTCTCAGTCTGGCCATCTGTTTGAGGATGAAATGTTGTCTGAGACGGAGATGAGTCCCAAATCGAGTCTGCATCGAATGCCAAAAGCTCGATGTAAATCTCGAATATCTGTCCGATACAATAGATACGGGAACTCCATGCAATCTCACTATCTCACGAATATACAATCTGCTCAGTCTATCAACAGAGTCTATGATATTAATCAGAAGAAAATGAGCAGATTTAGTCAGCCAATCCAAAATAACTCAGATGGTATCGTATCTACCATGAGATCTAGGTAATCCTGTGATGAAATCCATAGTAATATGCTCCCATTTCCATTCTAGAATAGATAATGGCTGCATTTGTCCTTCAGGTCTCTGATGTTCAGCCTTAACCAACTAACACACCCCACATTTTTTAACATACTCAGCAATATCTTTCTTCATCCCATGCCACAAAACTGTTCTTTTCATGTCATGATACATTTTGGTTGATCCTGGGTGAATAGTATACTGAGATTTATGTGTTATCTGGAGTAAGTCAACTCTCAATTCATGGTCTACAGGAACCCATAATCTCCCCTGAAATCATATTACACCATCTGAATCTCGTTACCAATCAACCCGTTCAGCTCTATCAACCCATGAATTATACATATCATAATCAGAATCATGCTCTTGCAGATCCTTAATCTTTTGAATATGAGTATCAGTTGTATATGCATCTGAGCACAAATATCGACATGCGGGGCAATAGAGAGTACACTCATCAATGTAGCTCTATCTAATAATCGCCACTCGTGGGCCATCTGACAGGCTACCACCCCAGTCTCTGTATGTTTTCTACTCAGTGCATCAGCAATTGCATTGGCCTTTCCAGGATGATACTACAACGTGAAGTCATAACCCTTCAGGAATTCTAACCATCTTCTTTGCCTCATATTCAACTCTTTCTGATCAAACAAATATTTCAAACTCTTATGATTAGAAAACAATGTGAACTTCTCACCGTAAAGATAATGCCTCCACAGTTTCAATACAAAGACAACTGTAGCCAATTCCAAATCATGCACAGGGTAATTTTTCTCATGCACCTTCAACTGTCTAGATGCATAAGCCACAACTCTACCCTCTTACATCAATACACAACCCAGTCCGAAATGTGATGCATTTGTATAGATCACCAACTCTTTCCTGGGCTCTGGAAGTACTAAGACTGGTGCAGTAATCAACTTTCTTTTCAGCTCTATGAATGCCTCTTCACAAGCTACAGTCCACACAAATGGCACGTTTTTCTCGGTAGACATACCCCGATAGACAATAGATGGCTGCCTCGGGATCTGTAACACAATCCAATTGCAGAAACAATCCAGATGGGCATGACATGCCGCAAACCAGCCCATACCCAAAATAATATCAAAATCGAGGAACTCCAACACCCTAAGGTTCACAATCATCTCATGTCCCTCGTATTTCACAACACAATTTCCACACACCATATCTGGGTAGATCCTATCTCATGCTGTTGTATTCAAAATCAAAGGCGTACTAGCTCTAACAATAAGCAGATTCAATCTATCTACATATGACCACATATGAATGACATAATAGAACCAAAATAAATCAACACATACATCATCAAATCATAGATGGAAATCATATTCTTTCTAGCATTCGGATATGGTTCAGTCACTGCCTCGACCTGTTCTCTGGTGCCTGACGCCACAGTATTAGTTGGAGCTACAAAAGTCCTAAGGATAGAACACTAGTTTTCCTTATGGACCTTCATGCCACACTGGAAACAAGTAATAAGAAGCCTCGGGCTCGATGATGTCATCTGTGATTGACTCTAAGATTTGGCTGGAGTCTTATCTCCCATGCCAACATCTGATGGAGTGAGTGAAACAGTAACAAGAGCTATAGAAGTGTCAGCTCCAATGGATATCCCACTCGTCTTAGGCTTCTTATTATCTGCCCAAAATTTCTTACTCCACTTGTTCTTCTTCTTCTCTTGAGATGAAGTGGATAACTCAGATGGAAATGCTAGTACTGGCGAAATGACCGATGCCCTCTATCTCGCTACAGCCTCGGCTAACTCAAAATCCAAGGCTTGCCTCATTACCTGCTCGTAAGTCTCGACATTCACCAATGCCAGACCTTGTCGAATCTGATCTCGAAAACCATTTTGAATCCTCTTCATCCGCATAGTGTCAGTCGCCACCATCTCATGAGCAAAGAGTGTCAACCTGCTAAAATCATGCTTGTACTCTCAAATTGATCTGTCACCTTGAGTCAATCGAATGAACTCCTTGCACCTCATATCAACCTCAACCTGAGGATAGAGGGTCATGTAGAACAATTCCTTAAATTTCTCCCATGTCTTAATCTCTCCATGAGTCCTTTGCATGGTCTTCCACCATCTGTCAGCCTCATATGCTATTGAATCTAGCTAGGCGAACCTTATCTTTATCTAGCGCGTTCTTGTCATCAAAGATGACCTCCAATGCGCAAGAGCTAGTTTTCTGCCACTTCAAGTATTAGACTGTCGGGGAAGGTTAGAGGTTCTCGCCTCTTGAAGGCTTTCATAACCTCCTCATATCTTTTCTTTTCTTCTTTATCCTCTTTGGGATCAGGAGTCTGAACTCTCGCTTCTCCAGAAGGCGATCCCGCAACTGCACCAACACTACTGGTACGAACCCCCTGTATAACAAGTGTCTTCGATCGCGGTCTATCATGTTGTAGTTTTGTAATTAGCTCTAGAAGTTGAGCATTCTGCTGCTTCTAGATGACAACTAATTCTTCTAGCCGGTTAAGCCTATCTTGATCGTGAGGGTCTATTTGCTAACCCTGATTTGCCCTTCTCTAGTAACTGAAATTTACAAGACAAAAAACCATTAGGCAGGGTAGCACACAATGGATAACATTAAACATAATATATCTACTCATATTATACCCATACAATCAAACATAATAATATAAGGTTTTTATCTTTTTAAAGCTTTTATAACCTAAAGTTCTTATACCAAGCTTGTCGCGACCCCTCTCCGGATGATGTCTTAGGTATTGCCATTACAGGACAAAACCTAAAGCCTTGCTCAGCCTTAACCTAATAAACAATCAACAACCTGTACAATACAACTCAACCTGTATATGACAATTTATAAATGGATCCATAATTCTTTATGCCATCAAAATATAAAATCCATTCTCATATAAAAACAAAATATACAAATGGTTCGGGAGAGGGGCGAAAGATGTTGCCTAAGGCAATGGTCTAAAGTTCGAGCCCTGGATTGGCGAGTTTAATTCCCTGGTTTATCCTGGGTTGATGCGTGGTGGGTGTGTGTATGTCCCAGTGGACTAGTTTGGTGTAAGATAGGATACCGCGGTTTCAAAATAAAAAAAAAAGTCATATACATCTCATATATCAACCACTCATCTATGTGATATATATAGATTTAAAGTGTGATAGTTATATACATGTCCAAAATGTACAAAAGAACAAAATAATAACCTAGATCTCATCTACACACATACATCCCAATAAAGAAGAAGTCTTGACTTTGCGATCAAAGCCTTGTCTTTCCTTTTGGATCTGAACCTAAGAAAATAAGGGAATTGGAGTGAGTTTCAACAAGCTCAGTGAAGTACATCTCACAAATATAACCATCTATGTATTTATAAAAACATGTATGTTATAAGAAATTAAATTTGCAAATACAAATGCACAATTCAATTTATCATACATGGAACAAACTACAACATGAATGATATGTGAAACCATGCATAATTTGTAATAAAACATGCATTCGCCCCGTTTGAGGTCCATTCCAAATAGTTCTGCCTATACTTCTCTCTATTTCTCGCTATACGGAATGACCACATAAGTATCATTTTTCCAACCATTCTACCCTTACGTTCAACACAAGCAAGAATGTCCAAGCCACAGAATACCAATCCAAGTAGAACTGACGAAACTTTTCCCAAAGAACAAGTAATAGAATAGTAATTTATGCTCCTAAGCGTTTAATCCAAAATGCCTAAGACATCCCCAATGTCAAAATCATTTTTAATGCAAATGCCAAGCACATATATCATTAAATGCATACAATTTGACAATTCAAGTTCATATATATAAAATGTCATAAATGGAAAATAAAAGTGAGAAGTACTTACTACCAACCAAGAATTCAAGCAATATACTCCCAAATTGATCAACCAAATTCCTGAAACTAACATGAATAAACACATCTAGATCAATTTTAAGCCTAAACATACACACATTCATATAATCAATATAGACCCAAACTCTCATCTTCAATACTCAACTCACAATTCCGTTTAATAAGATCCAAAACACATTAAAACCATCAAGAATTAATTAGAATCATTAATTGCACTTTCAACACTCTAGGGTTTCCCCCAAAACTCACATACACATCAATTCTCTAGCAACAACATTAACACCTCAATTTTTTTTCCATGAAATTCATCACCAAGCATATACAAATACCTCCAATCATGGAGATCCAACCTAAAATCATGAGATTAGGGTTTCCAACCTTGAAACCCAAACTCAATCTCCATTCCCAACACAAGCAACTCTACCAAATACACCATGTAGCTAGAAATCATCAAGAGAAACAAAGATTTGAAGAAACTAGGGCAAAATCCACATCTTTGGAGCCAAATTCACAAGATCAAGCTCGAATCCCCAATTTTCTTCTCTCCTCTCATTTTCCCTCATTCTCAGCTCAAAATGTTGAAAATGAATAAGAAATGAGGTAGATTTCCTTTTATACGTTGAACCCACATTTTTATTTTTTAAAAAAATGCAGTTCAGATGTAAGAAGCGCGCTTCTCCCTAGAGAGAGCGCGCTTCTATCCATATCTTGATAAATCCAACTCTCGATTTGTGATCAAGGAGCGCACTTCTCCAAACCGTGATAAAACTCTGGTTTTTGTCTACACAAAAAACGTGCTTCTCCCTTTAAGGAGTGAGCTTCTCCTGCCATTTTCTAGAATTTCAAACTTTAATATTTAACACTCTAACCATAACAACTCTAAAACATATAATACATAGGAATACACCCATATACGAAACAAAATACGTACATAATACACACCAAATACATACACAAGCATCTAGATGTTGACCTAAGTGGTCTTCCATTTAGAATTCTCCTAAGTGTTTTGATGCTAACAAACAATATAACCATGGTGCTAATGGTTTAATTGACTATGTTTTAACACCAAAAATCAAAGGTAAAAGGCCAATACTAGATTCACTTGATCTCAACTCAACTCAAGTGGATCAAACAAAGTCAAAGGCAAAAGATTGGACGTGTTGACTTGAAGACAAAAAGATGAGAACTTACAAGTGTGTTTAGAACTAGGTTGTAATCTTTCTTATCTCTATATTTCTCATTTATTTTGAAATCATTCCATGCATACATTCATAATTCTATTTAGTCGAAATGTTTTCCAAATCATCATTGTTTTGTTTAGTCAAACCGATTTTTATATTGGTCAAACTTTTGACTTTCATCAAAATTGTTTCAAACATTTGCATGAATTTCATTTTGATCAAATTATGTTTTTCCAAGTGTTTTTGAACTTGTTTAATCGATAAAACATGTTTTGACTTTAAAAAATTAGAAAAAAACTCATAAATCAGTTTTTTGTGTAAGCAGAAACACATTCCTTAAGAAACGCGTTTCCTTGCTGTCCTGAGAGAACTTTTTCATTTGGACATACAAAAACACATTTTCAACATTTTCCAAAAATGATGAATTTTCTCTCAAGGACACAAAAACGCGTTTCCTCTTGAGAAACACGTTTTTTTTGTTTTCCAAAAAAATGAGCCTTCTGAAAATTTCACAGTGTGTTTCCTCATAAAGAAACACGTTTCACTTTTTTAAGGCATTTTTGGAAATTGACACAGAAACGTGTTTCCTCCTATAGAAATGTGTTTCCGCATGATTTTCAGATAGCATTTTTTAAGGCATTTTCAAACAGAAACGTGATTCCACCCTTGGAAACGTGGTTCCTACTTTTTCAATTTTAAAACTTCTATAAATACATGTCTTGGCTCAATTGAAGAACTTTTGCAAAATTTTTAGAAACTTGTGCATTTGTGTGTTCTCCTATTTTTCAAAATAAAACAAGTTTTCACAAGTTCAAGTGTTTCGTTGATTTAAGAGAAAAAGGTTTTGATCTTCAAGTGTTCACCATCTTTCAAGCAATCTTTGAAGTTTCTCTCTTACTTAGAAATCTCCTGAGCTTTCATCTTCAATATTTGATAAGATCATTATGAGAGATTTCAAGTACTTGGTATTTTTGAAACTTGTGTTAATGTTTTTGTTCTCCTTATTTTCAAAAGAAAATCCAAGTTTCTACAAAATCTTTTTCAACTTGGTTTTGAGAAAAATCATTCAACTGTCCAAATTATTTTCAACAAGTGTTCAAATGTTTTTACAAACATTTTAATATCTCTCTTCTAGATTTTCTCTTCAAGCTTCAATTTGAAATCTTCTTTTAAGATAAACCTATTTTGATTCTTAGGGAAATTGTGTACTTGATTTTAAATCCAAAAGTTTCTCTAGAGTTTAAGTGTTTTGTGAGAAAAAGAGAGATTGAGCCTTTATCTATATCTTCTATCTCTTCTCATTTTCAAAGCACCTAGAGAAAGGGAGTTTGAATGAAATTCTTCTTGGTGATTTTGGAGCTTCATTTTTGCATCAATCATGCATGTTTTCCAACAAACTTCAAATGAGCAATATGGATACATGAAAGGTATATGGTTGTATTTGATGTAATGCCCCATACAACGAGTCAAACGTAATCGTTGACTTATTCGTGTTGTCAGTCGTATTTATACGCGTAAACATATGAATTGGTCTTAGCCTAGTGCACTTATGTGTATTGAACCTAAAATAACATAATTGTGTGAATTATAAGTCATTGGTACCTTAGGACTATAGTTGGAATAAGTTGAATGACACTTAGAATAATTTTTTCAAGTTGAAACATCGAGGAGTGCACTCCTGAAGGAGAAACACGCTTTTGGGTCAAGAAGTGCGCTCCTATCAAGGGAGAAGCGCGCCGCTCACGAGTTTGGGTGAAAAATTATGTTTTCTAGGCAAGGAGAAGCGCTCTCCTTACCTTGAGAAGTCTTGAGAAGTGCGCTCCTCGTTGTCTGACAATTTTTTTTTTAAATGGACGGTGAGGCGATGTGCATGTTTTTAAGTGAAATTTCTCAATCATTCCAGCAAATTTGAGTTGCTGGAAGTTAAGGAAAAGCAGATGAAAGAAAAAAAAGGGAAGGAAAAGGGTTTGGAGGATCAAATCCAAGGTAATCACTTGATCTTTTTTTCCATGGTTAGAATTGATGATTGAAAAAGAGGGTTTGGTGTTGGATTTGAGTGGTTTGATGTCCAATTGATTGGTAAGTGTTTTCTTGTTGTTGTGCAAGTAATTTGAGTTTGAGATGCTATAAAAATGAGCTATTTTAATGGTGGAATGCCCCACCTCAACTGTTGAAGCAGTTGAGGGTGTGGAGCTCCATTAATGGTGTTGCTAGATAGGTTTAGATCTGGTTTTCTGTTTAATGATGATTAAAGATGGTTTTCATTGAAAATTTGTAAGGAATGTTATTAAGGATTGCACGTTGGTGATTTGGAGGAAATGTTCAAAAGTGAACAATTGTGTTGGAATTGTGCAAGTGACTTAATATTAGTGTGAAGATCATTGTGAGCAATTGTACTGGAAATTATAGTGAACATTGACTTAAGAGTATTGTACAAATCATTGTGAGTATTTTCTTTGACTTGGTTCTTTGTATGACATTGTATATATGTGAAAATGTTTTGAATGTAAGCATGTTATATTGAATTGTTCATTATGGTTTATTGCAATTCATGAAATATTTTAGCATTAGAGCATGTGAGACTTGCAAAGGCTAGTCAAACATGATTTCATTTCATTGGGACTTAGTCTTGGATGAGTGTTATATGTAACCTCATTGTACAATGGGCTGTCCTAATTGGGATTATGAATCCTTGAAATGACTGTGAATTGAGTAATTAGACGTTGTGGCTACCTTGTAAGGCCATACAAGAGTGAAACCCGCTCTATTACTTAGAAGGTAGGAGATTGTGAATTTCGTTGAAAATTATGCATGTGTTTATTGAACATGTTGCATAATATCTCCAAATTATATTGCAAGCGTATATGTTGTATTTGAATGATGCATGTGTTTAATAAGTTTTCGAATGGTTTGAATTTACATATTTACATAAATGCATATAAATACCGTGACAGGAAATATTCACTGAGCTTGTTGTAGTTTACCCCATTTCCTCCAATATTTCAAGTAAAGACCTTAAGGGAAAAGGAAAGGCAAGAGAAAGGTAGTGACTCTTCTGGAGTTCTTCTTTTGAATGTATGTAAATGGAGGAAATGGTTTGGACTTGTTTACTTTCAATATGTATAATTATCATGATATATATATTATCACTTAGATGAGTACGCTAATATGAATTGTAGTTTGATATTTTGGGATATATGACATTGCGATGATAATGAGATGGATGATGTAATAGTTTTGATAATGAGATAGATGAGATTATGAAGTATGAGATGGAAATGATGTTATTATTGCGATTAAAATGATTAGGTTATATATATGTGATTTGCATTTATGGATTATCGGGAAAATTTGTGAGATGTCTATTTTATGGGGACATGCTGTCAAAACTTTTAGAAAATTGCATTTTTTTATGAGGTTGATAGTGTATTGTACATTATATACATAGTATGTACAGTGTATACATTGCATACGCTGTGTCGGTCATGACATCACCCTACATAAGGGGCAACGTGACAATATTGGTATCAGAGCCAATATTTTGATATTATGATTGATTGTATTGGTATATGTATGGGTAGTTAGACTACTTTATATCAGAATGATTGGATTGTCTAACCGGTAATCTTCTATCTCTATGAATGACATATCTGAAGGGAAGTGTCAGCCCAATCATGGATCCTCAAGAAAAGAGGATAAAGAAACTGAAAGAATTGGTTGCTGCTCAACAACAACAAAATGCTAAGATGATGAGGATGATGACAAACTGTAAGAGAGTCAACAGGGGCCCACAGTTCCTGTAGTACTCGATGTTGGTGCTAGTAGTGTTGGTGAGTCTGCTGAGAGACCGACTACTGAACTAGAGGCCCAAGAGGACCCAGAAGAGGCTCGAAGATATGAAAATGTGATGAAGGCCTTCAGGAGGCATGAACCTCCTACCTTTGATGGCAGTCTGGTCCTTGAAATTGTTGAGGATTGGCTTTTACGGATTGAAGCCATTTTTTATGATATGCATGTGCAGGATAAAGACAAAGTCCGACTCGCTAGATTCAAGTTTTTTGGTAAGGCTGAGAGAAGGTGGAAAACTACGGGTAGAGCTCATGGAGTTGTGGACACCTGGAATAGGTTCAAAGATGTGTTTTACAAAACCTACTACCCCCAGCCAGAAGTTGACAAAAGACATTAACAATTCATAGAACTAAAGCAAGGAAACATATCAATTAGAGAGTATGAGTATGAGTTCAACCGACTAGCGCTGATCAAGAAAGCAAGCTAGAGCTGTTACCGAGCCAGATCCTGAGGCAAATAAGAACTTGCCTCAGGATCTGGCTCGGTAACAGCTCTAGCTTGCCCCAAAAATGGTACAGATTGATACGATGAGAATGAAAAGGATTAGAGATGGTTTTAATGATCTGATCAAGAAGGGTTTGGCTCTTGCGGACGTGCAGACTTATGATCAGGCAGTGTGACAGGCACTGGATTATGAGGCGGTTGAGGCAACTGATAGACCTCAATAACCAGTACCCCCAGCTCAGGCAGTGCAGATAGTTGTGGAGCAGCAGAAACCCTATTAGGGTAAGAAAAGAATTAGATAGGGTAGAAAATGGTGGGGTGAATAGAAAAAGGCTAAATTAGCTGAGATGCCTGTTGTTCTGGAGACTCCTATTGTTCTTCCAGCTCTAGCAGCAGCAGCATCAGTACCACCACCATCGACAGGTAGAGGATCACAACCTGCGATGAGGCCACTGACACAGGGATCATCTGTTAGGGCACCATGGATGTATAAAGGAGCAGGTAGTGGGAGTGGGAGTGGTTTACTTCCCTTGCCAGGCACCGAGTTACAGACAGCTTCCTCTACACCTCTCCCGCTTATCACATGTTTTCAATGTGGAAATAAGGGACATAAAATTTATCAGTGTCTTTTCCAGCTAGCTCTGAGGACTCCAACAGGCCCATCTGCCAATGCTACTATTCCCACATCTACCAGAAAACAAGCTAGAGTTGTTACCGAGCCAGATCCTGAGGCAAATAAGAACTTGGTGGAAGGTGTGATTTGCATTTGTGATATCATGACGTATGTATTGATTGATGCCAGATTCACCTTGTCATTTATTGTTGGACATATGGTAGATAGATTTCATTTATCTCCTGTTAGGACTAACACCCCTTTGATTTTGAGTACTGCAGCAGGAGATAGAATCTACCTGAATATGTTATGTGAAAATTTTGTAGTGAATTATGAAGATCATGAAATGATTGTGAACTTTAAGGTGTTAGAATTCCTGGAGTTTGATGTTATATTAGGTATGGATTGGTTGGCTGCCTATCATGCCCATATTGACTGCTTTTCTAAAAGAGTAGTCTTTCAAATACCAGGACAACCCTCATTTGTATATAGTGGTAGGACATCTTTAAAGCCTCCCACTTGAGGTACGATGGCTACTGATGAAGAAGTAGGAATATTGGCTAGTATTAAACCAGTAAAAGAAAGGGTACAAGCATTCAGATATCAGATATTCCTATAGTTTGTGAGTACCCGAATATCTTTCCAGATGATTTACCAAGGTTACCACCTACAAGGGAGATTAATTTTATTATTGAACTGATGTCTGATACAAAGCCTATTTCTATTCCACCTTATATGATGACACCAAAGGAGTTACAAGAGCTCAAGGTGCAGTTTGATGAATTGATGACTAAAGGGTTTATTACCCCGAGTATGTCACCCTGGGGAGCACCCATACAATTATCATGCTTATGGTAAAAAAATGTTTTGCGAAAAATGAAAAATGCTAAGGCTTTAGGACCCAGACGTGATTCTTATTAAAGTTTGAAAGGGTCTAGGGGAATTGGAGGCGTATGATTAACCAAATAATTTAACAAGATTGTAATATCTAGGAGAATGTCCGATAATTGGAGGAAAAATATCTTGATACCCATATCTAAAAATAAAGGAGATATTCAAAGTTGTACAAATTATAGAGGAATTAAATTGATGAGTCATATAACAAAATTATGGGAGAGAGTAATAAAAAATAGAGTATGAGTTGAAACTTTGGTGTCAAATAATCAATTTGGATTTATGCCTAAGAGATCAACTATGAAAGCTATTTATTTCTTAAGGAGATTAATGAAGAGGAATAGGAAGAAGAAGAAAGACCTCCATATGATCTTTATTGCTTTTGAGAAAGCCTGTGATAGAGTATCTAGAGAAATAATATGGTGGGGATTGAGGAAAAAAAAAGTTACAACTAGGCACAAGAACTATCGTAAAATTAACAGTAGGTGAAACTAACAAATTTCTAATTTGAATATGTTTACACCTAGGATCTGCTTTAAGTCTCTACTTCTTTGCACTAGTTTATGGATGATTTGACTAGATATGTTCAAGAAGATATTTCATGGTATATGTTATTTGCTAATGATGTAGTATTGATTGATGAAAATGCATCTGGAGTATATGCTAAGCTAAAGGTTTGAAGAGAATATCTAGAATCTAAAGGGTATAAGATTAGTAGGACTAAAACTGAATACGTTAAATGTAATTTTAGTGGAAGTAGAAAACAGATGAAGAAATAGTGAAGATTGGAAGTCAAGAGACAACAAAGAGCAAAAATTTTAGGTAATTTGGATCCATTATACTTAAAGGAGGAGATACAGGTGAGGATGTGAACCACAAAGTTAAAGCATGATAGGTCAAGTGAAAGAGTGCTTCTAAAGTATTATATGATAGACATATCCTACTGAAGTTAAAAGAAATATTTATAGAGTTGCTATTAGGCCAACCATGTTATATGGTATAGAATGTTGGGCAATTATAGAATAATATGTTAATAAACTAAGTGTAACAGAAATATGAATGCTAAGATGAATATGTGGTAAAAATTTAAAAGATAAAATAAAAAATGAACATATTTGAGAAATGGTAGGAATAGCACCAATTGGAGATAAAATGATAAAGAACCGATTAAGGCAGTTTGAACACATACAATATAGGCCTTTAGATGCACCAGTTAGGAAGAGTGACCTATTAACACTAGATGGTAACAATAGAGGTAGATGTAGAGCTAAAATATTATAGACAAAGATAATTAAGAAGGATTTAACGTTTTGTATTTTGAATGTCGACTTAGCCCTCGATAAAGAGGAGTAGAGGAAGCGAATTCATATAGCCGGCCCCATGTAGTTAGAAAAAGGTTTAGTTGAGTTGAGTTGAGTCTACTATCCAATTTTGTTAGTAATAGTACAATTTTTTTACAAAAAGAACCTTTCCAGACACTACTTCTAAGCTTTAGAGGAAAATCGTTAACCATATTAGACACGGTTAGCTTTCATTTACCTGTTTAAATAGATTATCAAAATCTTATATACTCTTAGGCGTATACCAAAATAATGTGCATCAAAGGTACATATGTAAAAATACAAAAATAAAAACTTGACTTTTGCACCTTTCTCTCATTCTTTCTTTCTCCCCCCTCCCTCTCTTAAAAGGAAAACAAATAATATTTTGTTAAATTTTTACATTTCAAGATTTATTGATAAAAACTTTAAGTCTTGAACGATGCATAGATGTTCTTTAATAATTATTATCGTCTTTTAAATATTTTATACTTCGACGTTTTTTATTAATAAACATCATCCACAATGAAAGAAAAGAAAAAAATAAAACAAGTCCAAAGTATAAATAAACAACCTTCTCTCCATGCATGATAATTTCTTCTACTGAACTGTGTGAGTCTTCTTCTCAAAGTAAAAGTTCTGGGTGAATCATGGAAGAGGAAGTGTGGGTTTATGACAGTCTTTCTCTATTACAACGGAAGAGAAAAAAATCCTTGAACTTGAGGAGGTTGGTAATCTAAGTAGTGATGAAGAAATGAAATATCGCATGCAAAATAAGGTGCTCACCAAAAAAAACATCAACAAAGAGACCTTTCGAAGAACTATGTAGCAAGTGTGGACTTCGAGCCACAGGTTCTCAAAGATAAAATTTAATATATAGAAGATAGGTGTTCGAGAACAAGTCGTGGCACTTCAACAATACCTTGGTAGCATTAGTTGAAGTGGAAGGTAATCAAAGTTTACATGGAATAACCGTAGCGGAGGATCAGACCACATTAGGGAATGCATTGAAAGAGCATTGTGCAATGACCAGTGGCAATCCCATTTTAGGATGGCATAATTCTTACCTTACATTGGTTATGATCATAGGCCAATTCTCATAGAGCAAGAGGAAATTTAGAGCGTTTGTAGAGGTACCCAAGCTATTGGGTAGAAGAGGAGGTGGCAAGAAAGGTGATATAACTCACATGGGAACATTAGTGGAGGAATATAGAGGTAGATGATCAATTCCTTTCTTATCCAATTAATGCTTGGAGGCCTTATAGAATTGGGGAGTTTTTTTTTGCTCCATCCCCAAAGAAATTTCTCTCCTAAGGGCACAATTTAACAATCTATATGATGGTCCCTTAGACAAAGTAGTCTGGAATCAAATCAAGTCGTTGGAGGGCAAGTTAGAGAAACTCTTTACAAAAGTAGAAACCTCTAGGCTCATAGAGCAAGAACAAATTGGCTAGTGATTAGATATAGGAATTCTCACTATTTCCATGAAAAATCTAAAGAAAAATCAACATAATCAAGAAATGTTAAATTTTGATGGGCAGTGGGGAACAAATCATGCTAAGATTAGGGGTATTCAAGGATAATATTTTAAGCACCCATTTACCTTAGCCAATCCAGTTATAGATCAAATAGAGCACGCGTTACAAGAAATTGAAGCACTAATCTCAGAAGATATGAAAAAATTGTTTATTCAATCCTTTACATCATACATTTGTCAATAGCTCCACTGAAAAGCCCTAAACCAGATTGTCTTCAAGCCTTATTTTACTAACACTGTGAGGACCTTATTAGAAATGACTTATGTAAAGCACGTTTGCAATGTTTTAATGACTAGGGAATTTGAAAACGTGGAGAGAACATTTTCTCTCTACTTTCCTTTTTTGTAAGGTTTGATTTGTAGAATGAAAGATTTTCTCTCCACAAACCCTAGCTAGCTTTTGATTAAAAAAAATAAAAAAAGAGATGAAACAACAAGAAATGACACCAAAATATGACCCATGTTAGTCTAGTCTTCCTACAGAACTCTAACAATTGATATGTGTCTATTTACCAATTTTGGATCATTTTGCCTTCAGCTGTTTGTTGCAATTTACATACCACAAGGTATTCGGATTAATTTCCAACAAATTACGAAATTTTCTAATTTAGAATAAGAAACTAATACATGAAAATACAAATAACTCATAATGGACGAGCCACATCGTACATAATAAAACCTACAACATAAAACTCAAAAAGTAACCCCTTAAACCTAAACTCAACATTGTCCTTAATGATGAACAAACAAAGGAAAATGAAAATGATAAACAAAGAAAGGGATGAGAAAACTTCCCTAACCATTGATGGTATTGTCAAGCATCCACATCTACATCGCCTTCTTCCCCTCTACAATGGCTCAGACGGGGTTCATAATAGAAGATATTAAACCCCAAACTTGTGCAAAAGCCTGAAAGAGATTGAAGAATCACTCAAAGCAATGTAATTCAATAAAACAATGAAATTGAAGAAAAACAAAGAGTAAAAAGAAAGTAAAACAGGAAACTAAAACAATTGGGTTGCCTCCCAATAAGCGTGTGATTTATAGTCATCAGCTTGACTCCTACAATCTTTACTTGGGGTCAGCTAAGGTGATAGAGGACTTTTCATGATCAATAGGTCATCCTCAATAATGTTTGAATTGTCGCTCGTTCATCTTGAAATTTTTGTTTGAGCTTTCCTCTTCAAGCACTATCGCTCCATGTGGAAACACTTTAGTAATGCAAAATGGTCATGACCATCTTAACTTGAGTTTTTCCAAGAAGAGCTTCAACCAGGAGTTAGCACATATTGACTAGGCTCAAATTGGCGCTCCACGATCTTCTTGTCATGCCATATCTTGGAATTTTCCTTGTAACACTCAATGAATTGTTCTTCAACAAGTGAGGCAGCAATACTGACAAGCAGAGCAGATGATTCACCCAAGAAGGCATACCGCAAATGCTTGGGAAGTGGCTTATATAAGCCCCAATGATGGTGTTTTTTCAATAGAAGGTTTTGCCAAAAAATTCATATCGATGGAAGCTCCAATTGCTCAAATTGTTATTTAAATCTATAAAATCAAGGAGAAGCATACAACAATTCAAAATATTCCAGAGAGTCCAGCATTTCCACTGTAAAAACGTTAATAATAGAGTCATCAAGAGGGTCATTAGTGACATTCTCGAAGAATGTATCATCTATATAAGCATCAACCACATCAACTCTAAGGCATTCCTCTGATTCTTTAAGAAGCTTCATTATCTTGAAAACATTGAATGTTACCTCTTGGTCTTGAACTCTCATGGTTAGTTCTCCCTTTGGCACGTCAATAAGAATCCTCCCAATAGCTAAGAATGATTGGGAAGATTGTTGTCTCAGTGACATGATGGATATTTTGATGATTATAAACCATTATTTGTCAAACTAATCTTTGTTTTGAGTGTTTTAGTCTAAGAACAGAGAATTCAATCTACTCAAGCTGAACCACTCTACTTCAAGATGAGCAATGAAAATATGATCAAGCTAAGAACAATCAAGCATTGAGCCACAAGTTTTTCCCTATTGTAAAGTATTGCTTAGATTGTATTTAGGCTTGCAAAACCTTACTCATTGATTTCTCAACTTCATTCTATTTTCAAAATAATCAAAACAGTATTTAAAAAGATTTCTCAAAGTTTACAAAAGTTTTGATTTTCATCAAAATCTTGTTTGATTTGTTATTTATTGATCTCTAAGTGTTTTATAAAGTGTTTGAATGTTTTCTAGGTGTTTCGATTTGATCCAAAATGTTTTTAATCGACTTGGTTTGACAGATCTTTCAAAAGAAAAGAGTTTAAAAAATTCTCAGTTGAGTAGGATGCTCACAGTTCATAAGGACGCTCATGAAGTCCCCAATTCATTTAAGTTTATGATCAGACCAAGTACTACTGGACGCTCCTACATGAGTAAGACACTCAAGTTGTTCGAAAAGTTTATTGGTAGCAACTGTAGGACGCTCACAAGGAGTAGCGCCCTCATGAACTTCTAAGATTAGTTCAGTACTCTTGGTTCATCGCCTGCAAGACGCTCACCAACAACTTCAATATTCCTAGTTGTGTTGTGGTACCACCCTCATCCTTTAGCAGGATGATCATGAGCCTATGTCAGAAAACTGACATCTTTTCTGAAACCTGCAAAAGCTGATCATTTTGATTCATTTCCTTTTTCATGCAAATAATTTTTTATCAGAATTTTTCAATAGAACTTTGACTACCATTTTTGTGAAAGAATTGAGTCGTTTGATTTGAATTTCTGAATCTATCTCACAACGGTCTCAATGTTATCTCAAGGAACCCCATGATAAGATTGGATGTTTTGATGATTCCAAACTACTCAAGTGAGTGTATCTAATGATCTTTGTTTAATGTTTCAGATTTATCAAGAATCGAGATCAAAGAACATAGCTTTCAAGTTTATTGAATGTAAATGTTCGAAGCTTCAAGATTTTCAGTACTTCGAATGTAAATCTATCGATCAAATTACACTCAACAAGATTTACTCATTTGCATGTTTTGATCGTTATGTTTGAAAGGTTTTTAAATGATTTAAAATCTTTAGTGTTTGATTTGATTGAATTTTGAACTGATTTGATTAAGTTTTGAAAGGCAAAGACCACTTTTAAGAATCATTATTTAAGTGTTCGATCAGGACGCTAATGAAACATTAGGATGCTGATATAGTTCAAGGTTGAATAAATTCTTATCCATTAGGACGCTTACTTTATCAGTAGCGTCCTCATTGAGTCAACCAATGAACTTATCAGGACGTTGACTCAACATCAACTCATTGATCGTCTTAAGCATTAGGACGCTTACGTTGTAAGTAGCGCCCTTATGTTCCAAAGTGTTTTAAGTGCCTTTAAAACTATGTCAGGACACTGATCGTTCTTCAGCGTACTTATCATTTTTACAAGTTAAAACATCAGGATGCTCATCACCTAGCAACGCCCTTATGTTTTTTAGTTATTTTTAAACATGTCTTAAACATCAAGACGCTTACACATTTGTAGCGCCCTCGTGACTTTAAGTATGCTAAAACAAATCAGGACGCTAACTTTTTATTAACACCCTCATAACTTTTAGTCATTTTCAATCGATAAGTAAGTTAGGACGATTACGATTAAGTAGCGCCCTTACTTCACAGTTCAGAAAGACGCTTATGGTCCATGAGTGCCCTAAAGGAATAGAACGACAAAGTTGATTTTATGCGTCAGGACATTGATTGACCAATCAGGACGCTAATCCAACGTTGTCACAAAGCTGACACTTGCACTTTTTCAGATTGCTTTTTCAGAACCTTTTCTGTACATAACCTTTTTCATATTTGTCAAAAACATCTTCTAATTCATAAATCACGTTATTTGAGACTTTCCTTATTCATGTAATCTAAAGAGAATCAGAATGTTCAAGAAGATTGCATTTACCATCTTCGTGAAAGATTCTAGTTTTTGTGAGTAAACGATCATTTTGAAATTCAAATTCAAATGACCAACAACTTCATTTCTATTGAGTTTATAAATACCAACACTTAGACTCAAATTGTCACGCCTGGAATGCACCGCAGCACATTCTACCCAGACGCGGGCGCACTCCCACCGCAGCGGGAGCGAACGCCAGCCATTATGGATCCATAATATTGTCATATCGCCATGTAGCAACCCAACCGCAGCTGGTCTACATCGAAACGATTATTTGTCCCTACTATTCCCTCATGAATAGTAAAGGGCCTCCCCCAAGTTCGAACTCGCAACATCTTCCTCATAAGGTTAGATTTCGCAACTTGAGTACCCATTGAGCCATTACTTGGGGGAGGCCCTTTACTATTCATGAGGGAATAGTAGGGACAAATAATCGTTTCGATGTAGACCAGCTGCGGTTGGGTTGCTACATGGCGATATGACAATATTATGGATCCATAATGGCTGGCGTTCGCTCCCGCTGCGGTGGGAGTGCGCCCGCGTCTGGGTAGAATGTGCTGCGGTGCATTCCAGGCGTGACAAAAAGGCCTTATGTTCAATCATACACGTATATTTCACTTTTACGTATAAAATACGTGTATTCTCTTCCATAGAAAATATGTGTAGGTATTTAAGTAAATTTACGGGGTGTTACACAAATCACACACCGAAAAATTCACCAAGTAAATTTTTTTAAACGTTAGTCGAATTTTCAAATTGATTTCAAAGATCAAACTGCTTTTGGTTTTTCATAAGTGTCTTCTTTGAAACTTAGCTTATTCAAAAGATTTTCATACTGACCTTAATATCTATCTTTCTTTGAAAATCTATTTGAAGGATATTGAACTGTTTTCTACTCAAATTTTCAGCACGGTTTTATTCATATACCATTCTTGCTGAATGAGGAATTTGAGATATAGTTTATAGAATACAGTTGCACTTCATTTTATATCTTGTAAATTGTATCGAGTTGTAACAATAGTCATACAAACTACTGAGTACTCAACAATGTTCTTGTTTTTAGAGATAGGTTTTTCTCAAGCTTGTAAGTTGAGAGGTTAGGTTAGTCTCACACCCGGAAGTTGAGATAGGTAGTTCTCTAGCTTGTAAGTCGAGAGGTTTAGGTTTGTTTCAAGCCTGTAAGTTGAGAATTGTAACGGTTGTTCTCACACCCAGAAGTTGAGAAAAGGTGTAACGGTTTGGTTCTCACCCGTAAGAGAATCCCTTAGTGAAGAGGTTTGAAATCCTGACTGAGGAGGTTAGGTAGTGGATGTAGGCAAGTAGCTGAACCACTCTAAATCTTCTATGTAAACTTGTTTTACTTTTCCATGCTTACTTGTTTCCATTGTATTATTTTTTAATTGTCTAAGTGTCTAATTCACCCCCCTCTTGAACAAACCTGGGCCAACACTCAAGATTTGAAATTTGGATTCTGCGCTCTACATTGTTATATAATGTCCATTGAACTAGCAATTCCAAATGACGAATACATTTTTTATTTTGCTTAACACTTTTTGAAAGTTAGTCTATTTTCAAATTTGTCTTTTGAGATACAAAGTCCAATACATTAGTATTTTTTAAAAATCTTTCTCTTGGATTTTTCTGAACTTCATTTTATATCATTTAAAAGTATCCATTACTCTTCTCAGTTGCTTTAACTCTTAATCATCTTACTGAGTTTCTATCTTGAGTAAGGTTCAAATATCAGTTGTAATTTCTTAGAGATTGTCTTTGTGAAAGAAGTCTCAAATTTCAGTTATTTGTAATTTAAAGTTGCCACTTGTGTTGCTTGTGTATCCTTAGACAAAGATATGTTATAGGTTCACTACAAGAAAAAAGACCTTTAGTAGCGAATTTTTTTCGTAAGTAAAAGTCCCTAATTCGTAAGTAAAAGTATTACTTACGATGTTTAGGCTTATTCTTACGAATGCAATTTCGTGAGAAAAACACCGTAAGTAAAGGTTTTAGTCACGACATTGTTCCGTGAGTAAAAGTATCATTTTTACTTACGACTCCATTTTCGTAAGTAAAACGTGTCTTTCGCGACTAAAAGTTGACAGAATTTGCAACAAAAACACCGTAAGTAAAGGTTTTAGTCACGACATAGTTCCGTGAGTAAAAGTATCATTTTTGCTTACGACTCAATTTTCGTAAGTAAAACGTGTCTTTCGCGACTAAAAGTTGACAGAATTTGCAACAAAACACCGTAAGTAAAGGTTTTATAGTAAAAATATAATTTTTACTTACGACTCCATTTTCGTAAGTAAAAAGTGTCTTTCGCGACTAAAAGTTGACAGAATTTACAACAAATCTAACCCTTTACTTACAATGAAATTCGTAAGTAAATGTAATTAATTCGTTACTAAATGTTATACGAAGCTATAAAATAAAAAAATAGCTAAAAAAAATATTTTTCTGTAATATTTTTAGAATTTTAATTTTGACAAATAATAAAATTTAACACTAGAAGGAGTGAAGATTTTCATTTATCAAATCTATAATTTCTACAACCATAAAGTTCTGAAGTAGCATGTATACAAAAATTAAAATTTGCACAAGGCAAAATTTACAAAAGTAACAAAATATAGAAATATGACTATCATGCAAGCGAAAGATGACTAAGATGTGGTCTCCGTAGAAGTAGATGATGATGGTGGCAAGATATTCTCTTTGATCTGACGAACGTCATCCTCAATATTTGTGACCCTATCTATTAATTTTGCCACTAAACTCTCCATTTCTGTGTTGTTCTGACCATCATATGAAGATCCATGTGTTCTTGAGGAAGCTCGTGACATCTCTTTTGATAAGCCTTTTGCCTTCTTAGCCCATCCCTTTTGATAACCGGAGCGATAACTAAGAACACGTTCCATAATCTGAAAGTCTGTCATATATAGCATGTTCACTTTATCTTCAGTTGGAGGCCATTGATTTTCAAATCTTATATCAACCATTTGTAACTGCAAATAAATAAATAAATATAAGGTACAAACTTAAAAAATAAAATTAATCAATCTAAAAACTCATTTAAAGACTTACATAAGCACTTTCGACCTCTGTATTTAGCCAATGTTGGTTTGAATCGCAATGCATCCTCTTAAACAGTTCAATTCCTCCAATTGGTGAGAAGATATTATCGTGTTGGCGCAAATGGTGGTTGGGCGTAGAGACTGACCCATTAGTTTGCATCCATTCCCTCTTTGATCGATTTCTTGAATTAGTCGCTGATTTTTTCTACAAAATGCACAATTTGTTAATACAAATCACACCAAATTAATCAATAACACAAATAATAAGACAAATAAATATTTTTATCCATGAATTAATCTCTAGGCTTTCAACAAAAAAAAATTGGTAGAGTCTCCTTTGTATTTTCAGCAAAAAGAATTTTGAAAACCTTTAGAATTCATTCGATGTAGCTTATATATATATTACATGACATGCAAGGTTGTGATGTTAATGCCAAACCCCCCATAGAATTCATTCCATGTAGTAAACTTTAAGTTTGTAATGGCCTAAATACAAGCAAAAGATCAGAATAAATATATATAAATGGGAATATAATCTAACTCAAGATAATGATTCTATATACAACAGTAGCTCTTAGGAGTTCTGAGAGCCATAAATCCCTAAGAAGATTTCAGTCAGGCCATGTTTATAAAGATAAACATGGCATGAGCAGACTTGAAAGAGAGTTAAGAGTGTCAACAAGCTCAAAAACAACATGCCAAACTTCACATAAATCTGTTTGAAGAACATGTATTTCCAAGATAAGCTATCTAACTCTGCCCAATAAGTTGAAAACTTCTAAAATCAATAGATCAGGCAGCTTAAACCAAAGCTTACTGATATCAAAAATATGCATCAGTAAAAGTCTACTAGTGATAAATGACTCAATAGCAATTTAGGTGTAGTATGAATGTCTTCTTCAGAGATCAATTAGAATGGTACAGACAAATTTATCAGTGTAGTTAGTAAGAATCCAATGTTTAGGATTTACACAGTTTTGAAAACAATTTTTGAAAAGAGTTTGTAGATTAATGATTTTTTAAAACAAAGAAAACAACAAAAAGTTGTTTCCCATATTCCTTCAAAATTAGAAAGCAAAAGTAAATTAATGCTATTAACAAATTAAGCAAGATTTCAATTAAATGACATGCATGCATTGAATAGCCTGCCTCGCCCATTTTGGTAGCTAGACGTACACACTCCATCCAAACCCATATCAAATTTGAATTCAGAATTCTTCCTTTTCGTTTCTTGGTTCATACATACATCTCGCTAGAGATCAAAGAGAGAGAGAGAGTTTAAAGGAAGCAGAATTGAGTTCAATTGTTATTACAGTGAATGAATTCAAATGAATGCAAAGACAAACACAAGCAAGAACACAAAAGTTTTACTTAGTTCTAACAATCCACAAGATATAAGATATGAGAAGCAAATCTTGGTTGGGGGACATCTCGCTACTACTGGTCATCAAAACAACAATTTTTTTTTAAACAACAGGAAAGGCTTTTCTCCGCTTAATGATTAATTTCAAGGTCCCCTACATGATCAAACTCATTCAGCTTTCCAAGCAATGATTAGAGATTAATATTTGGGATTATGTTAGCTTTCACATGATGAATGTATAGCTTTTCTTGAGATGTACTCTTATAAAGTATTTAATTAATATTCTACAAACATATATGGAGACTCAACCAACACACATTAGAGGAATTTAATTTTAATTTATTCTACTACTAGCTAGCTACCTAGCTACCACCATCTCAGCAACCATAATTAATTCATAGATTGCATTTGCAGTCTACTTAAATGTAACATGGATATGTTACACCCCATTTATTGACAATATTGCTGGCATTGAGTAATATAACACAGAGATAAATCCATTTATGTAGCATTGTAAACTCAAACTAAGAAATGGAATGACAAAAAAATAAAAATTATGCATCTGTAGAATCAATTAGCAAACAAAAACTATTGTAAGACCAAAGCTATCTGAAAAGAATGAAACAAATTAAGGAAGCCAAATATTTCTTTTACTCTATATGTAGCAAAATCAAAAGCATATATATTTTGTCTCAGTTTTGGGTGGAAGGAGGATATATACTTAACCAATCTCATAAGATACATATATGATTAAGGATTTGAAATAATGGATATCCAATATACCTGAAATGATTCAGATGCAAAATAATCACAAAGCCATTTCCAATCATCTGCTGAATCAATTGAAGTTGGCCTTTTTCCTTTCGCAGCCTCTATATTAGCTATCCCTCCTACAGACTTAAAGTGACGATGAAGTTGGCTTCTCCATGTTCGATAAGAAGTATTCATTTGTAAATCAATCGTATCTCGAACATATTTTAATTGCAAATCAAGTTGGAATTTTTCCTACAAGACAATAACAGTTGTAAGTGTTACTTATGTGAACTAATCAATATAAACCTAATAGAAATAAATTATTACCCTACCAAGACTCTATAATACATGGGCTCCTTCTCAGAAGGAGGTATCTCTTTCCACTCTTTCACTCTAATTGGAGCAAATTGTCGTGCGATGGAACCACAAAGATTGTTGAACCATGACGCATATTTTCCCAAAGCTTGATTCATAGAAGGGTCAATGTCCACTACTAGTGTTCCATTCTCATTAACCTCTTTATCTAATGCCAAATTACGAGTGACTCCCCTTCCTCTCCTTTTGCTAGTAGTATTCCCTACGTAGAAAAATAAAATTTTGATTAAGAACCCTAGTATAATAATAGTGATATATAAAATAAAAAGCTTAAGCTTAAGCATACATTCATAAACAACCATTCACTTATCAATAATAAAGATTATAAGGAATGAAAAAAATTCTAATAACCACAATGCATAGAGACTGACACACGCGTACCTGTGGATGGTGGGGAGATAAATCATGTAGTGGATGAATCATCATGCCGCTGATGTGGGGTGGAGGATGAAGACATGTTTTCTTTGCACGAATACACCAAAAAGATCTATATAAAGTGAAAAAAATAAAATATTAATATCTAACTGTTTCCATATAACAACTATTAAAATAATAAATGAAATCTTGCCATATTTATTATTTGTCAACATCACTATCGCATCTATAACTCTCATCTCCAACGATTGGTTCTTCATCACTTCGTTCAATTACATCTTCATCAAAATCATCACACACAAACTCAGAATCTTCTAATTCAATTCTTTCAAGATCATCTACATTTGTTGGTTGAACATCCATTCGAACCAATTGTTGTGTTTCTAAATCTGCTTCCTCAGGAGCAAACACCATAGAAGAAGAGTCTTCCTCTTGATATATAATATCCTCAACTTCATCAATCTCGGCAACATCCCACAAATGTCGATGGGTAACTTTCTGCACAACTCTCCAATTTGGACCACGTTTATAGTCAGCAATGTAAAATACTTGTTGAGCTTGTGTCGCAAATATGAATGGATCATCTGTGTACCACTGACTACTAACATTGATGCTTGTTATGCCATTTTGTACAACAATTTTTTTATGTTTTTTACTTGTATTATACCAACAACATTTAAACAAAACAACTCTTCGTTTAAGTAAATATTTTAACTCCAGCACCTCTTCCAACACACCAAAAAAATCAACTGCTTCGCCTAGATGGCTACCAGGAACTGACACACCACTATTTTGAGTTGTTAACTTCTCATCTCGATTCTTGCAACGAAAGCGCACTCCATTCACAACACAACCCTTCAAACTAGTATAACTTTTTTCAGGGCGGTCAGCGAGTGAGAACAAATCATCTGTTGCCTCCGAAGATCCCTCATATCGTGATTTTTGCATCTAAAACAAAACAAATGTTAATTATATATATATATATAAACCAATAAATCAAATTTATTGCTTGACTTACTCGTGATTTGAACCAATAAGGAAAGGTCGCTTCTTGGAGCTTGTCTAAGTCATGAGAATGCTCTTTCTTCAAGATGGTCATGTGTTCACTACATATTAGGAATATATTTCAATTTGTAATGTAACAAATAGATTTTCAAAAAAAATACATAACTTTTTAGTTATATAAAATTTCTTACTCAAGATATGGTTGAATCTCAGGCGAATTGTTGATTATATACCAATGAGCACGGTTTCGAATCTCATCGGTGAGTACCTTGACTTTGCTTCCCCTTAAAGATCGACATGCCATATTAAATGCATCGATCTCATACTCTTTAAAAGATGTCCCAACATTATAATTTCTATCTGGCCTATTATACTTTGTCTCAATTTCTTTAAGGTACATTGAGCAAAATGTTAATGCTTCATTTGCAACATATGCCTCAGCAATTGATCCTTCTGGGCGAGCTTTGTTCCTTACATATTGTTTATAGGTACCTAGACACCTCTCAAATGGGTACATCCACCTAGTTTGAACTGGGCCTGCTAAAAGAGCTTCATCAACTAAATGCACACACAGATGCACCATTATTGAGAAGAAGGCTGGGGGAAATATTTGCTCTAACTTGCATAGCACAAGCACTATTCCCTTTTTTAACTCCTCTAAGTCTTTGACATATAATGTCCTTGAGCATATTTTTTGAAAGAAACTTGACAAATCAATCAAAGTTGATCGAATATTATTATTCAAGTATGGAAGTATACCAACAGGTAATAGTCGTTGTAATAGAATATGACAATCATGAGACTTCATGCCAAGTATTCTCCCATCATCCGTAACACATCTTGCAATGTTTGCAGCATACCCATCTGGCATTTTGATTCCCTTAATAAACTCAAGGAACTTCATTTTCTCATCCTTCGACAAAGTATATGATGCATGTGGCTTCATTATTCTATCCCCTGACTTTTGTAACCATAACTCCTTACGAATACCCATGTCTTCTAAATCTTTTCGAGCTTTTTCATTGTCTTTTGTTTTACCCTCTATATTTAGAAGAGTTCCAAGAACATTATCACAAACATTTTTTTCAATATGCATAACATCCAAATTGTGTCGCAACTTTAATTTTGACCAATACTCTAACTCGAACATTATGCTTTTCTTCGACCAATTACATTCTGATTTTGTACGTTTTCGTTTCTTGTCTTCATTACAAGGAGCCTTTCCAGACATTATTTGAGGTAGATCACGTAATTTTTGCAATATTTCTTCACCAGATAGTTGCTTTGGAGGGCCATCCAATTCAGGAAACTCATCAAATTCTTTGCTTCGTCTCCATTTATGTTCTTTAGGCAAGTATCTCCTATGACCCATGTACCCAATTTTGTTCCCCAATCGAGTTGCTTTTGTATCATCGAGACACACGGGACAAGCCATGTACCCTTTGGTGCTCCATCCAGACAAATATGAGTAAGCTGGAAAATCACTGATTGTCCATAAAATAATTGATCGAAGAGTAAAATTCGAAGATGTATGCGCATCATATGCATTAACCCCACTTTGCCACAATTCCTTCAGTTCATCTATCAAAGGTCTCATAAACACGTCAAAATCCTTTCCAGGAGCTTTTGGACCAGGGACCAATAAGGTCATAATGAAATTTGTCTCCTTCATGCACTTCCATGGAGGCAAGTTGTATGGAACACATATTACTGGCCACATACTATAAGCATTTGACATATGTCCAAATGGATTAAAACCATCTGAAGCAAGCCCCAACCTAACATTTCGACAATCACTTGAAAATTCAGGATATATTTCATCAAAGTGTTTCCATGCTAGTCCATCTGCAGGGTGTCGTAAAACACCGTTAGTTTCTAGCCTTTTCTCTTTATGCCATCTCATATCCTTTGCACTATGACGAGAGCTGTATAACCTTTTCAAACGAGGAGTTATTGGGAAGTAACGTAACTTTTTATGAGCAACTTTATTCTTTTTGCCACACTTGTCATCTTTATATCTCGGTTCGTGACACACAGGACAAGCAGTGAGTTCAGAATTTTCTTTCCAAAACAAAGCACAATCATACTTGCATACATCTATAGATTCATAACCCATCCCTAAATCATGTATCGTTTGATTCGCTTTAGAAAATGACTTTGGCAATCTAACACCATCCGGAAATGCATCATTCAATAATGTTAGCAACATGTCAAATGATTTGTCACTCCATCGATTCAACACCTTTATGTGTAGCAACTTTACTATAAATGTCAATGCAGAATATTTTGAGCAACCCGAATACAACTCATTATCTACTTCGGAAATCAGTTTATTCCAAAGTTGATCTACATTATCCATATTTTCCTCGAGGGTGTCATCCACTCGTCCAATATCCACATAGCTTCTTCCGGTAATGTCTTCTAATATTGGTAAGCAATCATCATTTTCAATTCTTTGAACCTCGACATCCTCTTTAGATGACTTACTATTTTCTATGACATTTGGTGGAGGTACAACTTCATCACTATCTCCATGGTATATCCACTTTGTGTATGTTCTTGAGAACCCCTTTTTGGTCAAATGAGATTGGACAACCTCAATATTATGCCATACATAATTTAAACAACTTGCACATGGGCATCGAGTCTTGCCGTTGTCATTCAAGTGGCTCTTTGCTAGTTGTATAAAATTTCTAACCCCAAATATATATTTGGTTGAAATTCTATTTCGCTCTAGTATCCAACTCCGGTCCATCGCACTACTAGCAAACACAACAAAATTTATTAATGAAAGCAAACATAAAAAAAAAGGTATGTCAGAACTACTGCAGCATCCATACTAGTAAGCATGATTTAAATGAATAACTAAAAGAATTAATTTGAAGAGCTTGCACCAGATTCATACGTTTGCTACTTTTAATGTATCAAAAAGGAGGTTTTTGGTAAAAGAAGTTGAATGTTTTCTGTATTAAAGTGAGCTTTTTCTATTAGAGTTGAATGTTGCAGATTTTTTCACTTATGAATAGGCCAATGGATAAAATGGGCAAAAAGAACAGGGGGGTTACACAGAAAAAAAAAAAAAAACATAATTACAGCCCATAAAATGTATGAGAAAAAAGGCAAGTATTTCCTTCCAAAGACATAAAATCCTTGAGCAAAACTAACTTGGAGTTGAAGTGATGACCAACAACCCACTTCACAAAGCAGGAATCCTAAATTCAAATCTCATACTAAGTGGACTACTAGCAGTTGTGTGAGGATAGGGACGTTGCATACACCTCAAAGGGATAGTTGGGTGCTCTAATAGGCCCAAATACACTTGAATAAAAAATGAAAAATAAATGCTTGAGCATAACCAAAAGGATCTTAAAGAGAAAGCGCCATTATACTAAGATGCTCTGAAATCTCAAATAAATGGAACAACAAAATTGGGATGTGTGAGTAGAGTGATGAAGGGTGGATGACACAGCTCTTTGCTTGGTATTCACACCCCAAAGAAGAAGAAAAATCAGAGCATTAGCAATAAAGATAAGCTTATCAAAGATAACCAACAATCAGCACACTCAAGTTATAAACAACATACAAAAAGATATGTGCAATTATATAGACAATAGACTGCAAATGTGTCCAATGGCATAAGTTGCAAACTTGCAATAAACCAAGTCATTTTCAGAAGGCATTGGTAGTTCACAAACAACTTTAGCTTTTCCACGTAATTTGACTAGTCACAATGGAAAAGTTTGCTACCTATAGAAACTACCCATTAGAATGTGAGACGCACCGATTCAAGAGGTAATAAATTACTGGCTTGCTTAGCAAAACTTCTTTCTCCTTGGAAGCCTCCTCAGATGTACTTGCTTCCAAGCTCCATATCCCTTTCCTTTCGCAGATAAGCAATTTGCAACTACCTGACCAATGAAAAAAAAAAAAAAGGTATGTCAGAACTACTGCAGCATTGATATGAAAAACAACAACTTCAAGAATACAAATACTCCTGAAAATATATATATATAAACCAAAAGATTTTTTTTTCCATTAGTAATTGGATAACCTTTTTATCATGTTATGCAACAGGCCATTGTCCTTTGAACCACTTAATCCCATGTCAACATGTCCTAGTAGCCTCTGAAACCACCGCCAGCTACTTACCGTATAATAGAAGGATAGAAGTGGTTGAGATTTTTGCTGAAAATGTTATATACTCGGCAATAATTTTTGGTAAACAAACCATTCAATTTTTATACTAGTTACCCTGTGTCATCATTTACATACTTCTCATTCTAAAACCAGTTTCAAGTAATTAATCATCCATCTAATAGTATGAAAATGGAATAGAAAATAAAGGTAGAGGGATTGTATGTTTTGTAAAACATCCATACTAGTAAGCATGATTTAAATGAATAACTAAAAGAATTAATTTGAAGAGCTTGCACCAGATTCATACGTTTGCTACTTTTAATGTATCAAAAAGGAGGTTTTTGGTAAAAGAAGTTGAATGTTTTCTGTATTAAAGTGAGCTTTTTCAATTAGAGTTGAATGTTGCAGATCTTTTCACTTCTGAATAGGCCAATGGATAAAATGGGCAAAAAGAACAGAGGGGTTACACAGAAAAAAAAAAAAAACACAGGAAGAAGAACAAAAAATGATCTATTAAACAAAATGAACATCAGTTACGAACTGCTTCACAACCAAAACAAAATGAATCGAGAAGGCGCAAAGACCATGGCGAGAGACACATGCAAAAAGAAAGGAATTTATACTAAAAATCTCAATAATGAATGTTAAAATAACACCACCATATGCAAATTCTAGACATTTTCTAGGAAGGAATGGTAAAGATCCCTTTTCTTTTTTACCAAGAGTAAAAGATCCCAATTTTCATTGATATGAAAATAGGGTGCATGAAAATAACTTCCATATTGAACACTTTGGTGACTAGAAATGTACACCAAATACCATAACCAATTGTTAAGTTAAAAGCATTGATTGAAAATGTTATGCAGTGGTGACAACCAACAAATCATAATTACAGCCCATAAAATGTATGAGAAAAAAGGCAAGTATTTCCTTCCAAAGACATAAAATCCTTGAGCAAAACTAACTTGGAGTTGAAGTGATGACCAGCAACCCACTTCACAAAGCAGGAATCCTAAATTCAAATCTCATACCAAGTGGACTACTAGCAGTTGTGTGAGGATAGGGACGTTGCATACACCTCAAAGAGATAGTTGGGTGCTCTAATAGGCCCAAATACACTTGAATAAAAAATGAAAAATAAATGTTTGAGCATAACCAAAAGGATCTTAAACAGAAAGCGCCATTATACTAAGATGCTCTGAAATCTCAAATAAATGGGACAACAAAATTGGGATGTGTGAGTAGAGTGATGAAGGGTGGATGACACAGCTCTTTGCTTGGTATTCACACCCCAAAGAAGAAGAAAAATCAGAGCATTAGCAATAAAGATAAGCTTATCAAAGATAACCAACAATCAGCACACTCAAGTTATAAACAACATACAAAAAGATATGTGCAATTATATAGACAATAGACTGCAAATGTGTCCAATGGCATAAGTTGCAAACTTGCAATAAACCAAGTCATTTTCAGAAGGCATTGGTAGTTCACAAACAACTTTAGCTTTTCCACGTAATTTGACTAGTCACAATGGAAAAGTTTGCTACCTATAGAAACTACCCATTAGAATGTGAGACGCACCGATTCAAGAGGTAATAAATTACTGGCTTGCTTAGCAAAACTTCTTTCTCCTTGGAAGCCTCCTCAGATGTACTTGCTTCCAAGCTCCATATCCCTTTCCCTTCGCAGATAAGCAATTTGCAACTACCTGACCAATGAAAAAAAAAAAAAAAGGTATGTCAGAACTACTGCAGCATTGATATGAAAAACAGCAACTTCAAGAATACAAATACTCCTGAAAATATATATATAAACCAAAAGATTTTTTTTCCCATTAGTAATTGGATAACCTTTTTATCATGTTATGCAACAGGCCATTGTCCTTTGAACCACTTAATCCCATGTCAACATGTCCTAGTAGCCTCTGAAACCACCCCCAGCTACTTACCGTATAATAGAAGGATAGAAGTGGTTGAGATTTTTGCTGAAAATGTTATATACTCGGCAATAATTTTTGGTAAACAAACCATTCAATTTTTATACTAGTTACCCTGTGTCATCATTTACATACTTCTCATTCTAAAACCAGTTTCAAGTAATTAATCATCCATCTAATAGTATGAAAATGGAATAGAAAATAAAGGTAGAGGGATTGTATGTTTTGTAAAACATCCATACTAGTAAGCATGATTTAAATGAATAACTAAAAGAATTAATTTGAAGAGCTTGCACCAGATTCATACGTTTGCTACTTTTAATGTATCAAAAAGGAGGTTTTTGGTAAAAGAAGTTGAATGTTTTCTGTATTAAAGTGAGCTTTTTCTATTAGAGTTGAATGTTGCGGATCTTTTCACTTCTGAATAGGCCAATGGATAAAATGGGCAAAAAGAACAGAGGGGTTACACAGAAAAAAAAAAAAAAACACAGGAAGAAGAGCAAAAAATGATCTATTAAACAAAATGAACATCAGTTACGAACTGCTTCACAACCAAAACAAAATGAATCGATTGAACATCAGGTATTTTTGATTTGAGATTTCACGCGCGCGGAAGAAATAGCAAATTCACTAACAATCAAATCAAAAATACCTTAGCGAATCCACAACCGTTCCCAATCGCTTCAACTATCAAGTTTGAGAAATGGCAAGTTTCTTCCCAATATCTCTTCTTCGTGTCTTCTTCACAAACAACGCACAGACGAGTGGGTGAAGAGATGAAACCCACTCGTCTTCTTTAGAAAGCCGAGAGAATATTGAGAAGGAAAGAAGACAAAACCTGCTCGTATTCTTCGCAAGAGAAAACCTACTCGTGCTCGTCTTCTTCGTAAGGGAAAACCTGCTCGTGCTCGTCTTCTTCGCTAGAGTTATCGCAAATGAGAGGGAAAGAAGCGAAAGAGATGAAACAAGGGAAAGAAGAGTTTTCGCTAACGGTGCGGAAAGAAGCGAAAGAGAAGATGAAACAGGGGAAAGAACCGACGCGCAGAGGAAAGAAGCGAAAGAGAAGATGAAACAGGGGACGCGCAGAGAGAAGATGAAACAAGAGACTCGCAGAGGAAAGAAGCGAAAGAGAAGATGAAACAAACGACGCGCAGAGGAAAGAAGCGAAAGAGAAGATGAAACAGGAAAAGAAGCGGCTCGCAAAAATGTTTGGCGGGTTACGCATTAGTAGCGACTTCATTCCTTACAAGCCTCCCCTTATTCGTAAGTAATACAAAATATTGATTTTTTTGTTTTTTTTTTTTTTTTTATAATTTTTTTTATGCAATTACTTTTACTTACGAAATTTTCGCTACTAAAATTTTTCACATTCGTAAGTAATAAAAAGTTAAGCGGGCCATATGCAAATTAAAAGAGCGGGATGAAATTTAATATCTTTACTTACGATATATATAGTTTTACTTACGACATTAAGTGCGTAAGTAAATAACCACTTTTAACAACGACTTTTAGTTACGATGTTGACAAATCGTGAGTAAAACATTGTTTTACTTACGAAAATTAAAGTCGCTACTAAAAGTCTCGTGACCAAAAGTCTTTTTTCTTGTAGTGGTTGATTTTGATCTATAAGAGGAGTAGTTTAGGTTGACTCACACCCGTAAGTTGAGTAAGTTAGGTTGACTCACACCTGTAAGTTCAGTTGAGCAAGTTAGGTTGGCTCACACTCGTGAATTTTAATGTTGTAAAGGTTGTCTCACACCTGTGAAGTTGAGAGGTTGTAATAGGTCTGATCCTCACTTGTGAAGAGTGATCATTAATGAAGTTTGAGAAATCCTAATCAGAGAGATTAGGTAGTGGACGTAGGCACGGCCGAACCACTGTACATCGCTGTGTACTTTATCTTTTATTTCCTACGCACTTATCATTTATTTGCAAATAATTTGAAAGTGCAAAAACCTGCTATTTAGTCCAATTCACTCCTCCTCTTGGACTCATTTCTGGGTCAACAAAGATAAATTTATCGACTTTGACCAAAACATCTTCAACGACACCTCTTGGATAAGTAAGAGACCTATTAGCAAGTTGCAAAATGACAATTATAGGTTTCATTGTTACCATATACAATTTTAGAAGTTTATGCAATTTAGGACTATTATTATTAGATATATATTATCTTACCATGTATAGATGCTAAAGAATAGGAATCTGTTAGATATATATTATCTTACCATGTATAGATGCTAAAGATTAGGAATCTGTTAGATATATATTATCTTACCATGTATAGATGCTAAAGATTAGGAATCTGTTAGATATATATGATCTTACCATGTATAGATGGAATGAACAAGATATATAATGAAAAGAACGCCGAATGAGGGTGCAACTTTTCCAAACCTCTCTTCATATTTTTCAGTATTTTGACATGGTATCAGAGCGAGGTTGAGAAGAACACCGGAAACCTTCGCTTTCACGAAATCCATGTCGTTCTGGCGACGATGAGTTGCTGCTGATCCTTCTTTGTCCTGGTTTTGGTCTTGAGTAATCAGCACGAGTTCTGCCGTCTTCGAGTTGCTTTCCCGCGAAGATCAAACGCTGTTGATCCTGCGAGATGCCTTCCTGGTCTTGGATCTTCGTTTTCCTTGTCTTGCCTTCCTGGTCTTTCCTGTGAGAGTCTTGACGAAGATCTGCATCTTGAGAGAGTAATCGAAGAAGTCGAAACGAAGAGCAGGTTCTTGATTTCTGAACTTCGGATCCATCCCGAAAACTCCGTCGACGTCTGCGGCGCCGGCAGCTTCTCGGCATCGACGAAGTCTATCACTCGTCTTCTCGTGACCGGCGCTCCGGGAATCCTCGGACTCACGCTGCAGGAGTTGGCGTTTTCCGGCAAGAAAAGGAATCTCCAGTTAGGGTTTGGACAACCACCGAATTTCTGGGCTTCTTGATCTCGTTCTTGTGGGTTTCTCTTGTTCGGTGCACTCTGGGACGTGAATTTCTGTTGGGTTTGTATTTTCCAGCATTCTGGTCTGCGCTCTTGGGCTCTTGTTTTCGGCGTCATCTGCGGGTGTTCGGTTCTTGCTCTTGTTTTCAGTGCCTCTTTCGGTTGTGGCTTTCGGCAATTTATAATTTTCTGGTGGGATATTATCTGTCTCTTGGTTGCATCATGTCATCGGATAAGTTGGAATCATTCCATTTTCGGTTTACTGGTAAAAATTATTCTGCTTGGGAGTTCCAATTTAAATTATTTGTCAAAGGAAAAGAATTGTGGGGTCATATTGATGGGAGTGTTCCCGCACCTCAAGGTGCCGAGGCTTTGTCTAAGTGGGATATTCATGATGCTCGGGTTATGACTTGGATCCTTAGCTCGATTGAGCCTCACCTTGTTCTCAATTTGAGGCCTTATAAAACTGCTGCTGCTATGTGGAATTATCTTAACACGGTTTACAATCAAGACAACTCTGCTAAACGATTTCAATTGGAGTATGAGATGGCTAATTTCACACAAGGCAGTCTCTCTATTGAGGAATATTTTTCTGGTTTTCAAACTCTTTGGGCTGACTATTGCGACATTGTTTATGCTAAAGTTCCCACTGCAGCTCTCTCTGCTATCCAAGAGGTGCATGCAACCAGCAAGCGAGATCAATTCTTGATGAAGTTACGACCTGACTTTGACATTGCCCGTTCTAATCTGATGAACCGTCATCCTGTACCATCTTTGGATGCTTGCTTGGGTGAACTTCTTCGTGAAGAGCAGCGTATCGTTACTCATGCTGCCATGGAACATCGAGCTAATGTTAGTGCACCTGTTTCTGTGGCTTATGCAGCACAAGGGAGAAATAAGGGTAGAGACATGCGTGCTGTCCAGTGCTTTAGTTGTAAAGCTTTTGGCCATATTGCTCGGGATTGTCCCAAGAAGTTCTGTAACTACTGCAAGAAACAGGGTCATATCATCTCTGCTTGTCCCATTCGACCTGAAAGGAAGCAGGGTACTGCTTATCATGCCTCCACTGGTGCCTCTAGTTCTGTTGCATTGCCTGATGCCTCTCCAGTTGTTCCTATTTCTGCTTCTCCAGCCTTAGCAAATCCGCACACACTCACTCCTGAAATGGTACAACAGATGATCATTTCTACTTTTTCTGCTTTTGGGCTCTCAGGTAATCATAAAGTTTCTTCTAAGCCATGGTATTTTGACTCCGGAGCCTCTAACCATATGACCAATACTATTGCTCCTCTTTCCAATGTCAGAAATTATGATGGAAATCTGAAAATTAACACCGCTGATGGCAGTTCTCTGCCTATCAGTGCTGTTGGTGATCTTTCCTCTTCCTTAACTGATGTTTTTGTGTCTCCTGACCTCTCCACAAATCTTATTTCTGTTGGTCAATTGGTTGATAATAATTGTAATGTCCATTTCTCCCATTCTGGTTGTGTTGTGCAGGATCAAGTGTCAGGGAAGATGATCGCGAAGGGGCCTAAAGTGGGACGACTCTTTCCTCTTCATGTTTCTCATTCCACTATTATTCCTCGTTTTCCTTTACTTTCATTTGCATGTCATGTTGTTGGTTCTGGAAATAAGATGTGGCATAGACGTCTAGGCCACCCAAACTCTGATGTTCTTCGTACTTTGTTTAATTCTGGATTATTGGGAAATAAAGCATGCTCTTCTATTGATCTTTCTTTTGATTGTACATCATGCAAACTTGGCAAAAGTAAAGTTCTACCTTTTCCTCATCATGCATCTCGTGCCTCACAATGTTTTGAGATTATTCATAGTGATGTTTGGGGGATTGCACCAGTTGTTTCTCATGCGCATTACAAGTACTTTGTTACTTTCATTGATGACTTTAGTCGCTTTACTTGGGTTTACTTCCTCCGGGCTAAGGGTGAAGTTTTTTCAGTCTTTAAGCGCTTTCTTGCACTTATTGAGACTCAATTCTCTGCCAGCATCAAGGTCTTGCGCTCTGATTCTGGCGGCGAATACATGTCTAATGAGTTTCAGGACTTTCTTCAGAGCAAAGGGATCCTCTCTCAACGTTCTTGTCCTTCGACACCACAGCAAAACGGTGTTGCTGAAAGAAAAAATCGCCACCTTCTTGATGTAGTAAGAACTCTTTTACTTGAATCATCTGTTCCTCCTCGTTTTTGGTGTGAAGCACTTTCTACTGCAGTTCATTTGATCAATCGCTTACCCTCTCCTACGATAAATCATGTTTCTCCTTTCTTTAAGTTGTTTGGTTATTCTCCTTTATATTCTGATCTTCGTACATTTGGTTGTGTTTGTTTTGTGCATCTTCCTCCTCATGAACGACATAAACTTACCGCTCAGTCTGTTAAGTGTGTTTTTCTTGGTTATGCTATCCCTCACAAGGGTTATGTTTGTTACGATCCCCATGGTTGTCGTATACGGGTTTCCCGGAATGTGATTTTCTTTGAAAATCAATATTTCTTTCCATCTCATGTTGAGTTGCCATCTGCATCTGTATCTCTTCTGCCTATTTTTTCTGAATCCCCAGCAATTGTGGAAAGGTTCAAACCTGGTTTTGTGTATGAGAGACGTAGTCGACATGAGTCTGGTTCCTCTGTGCCTCCTTCCGATATTGACCCGGCGCTTGATCCTGCTCCTGCTTCCACCACTCTTCGTCGGTCTACTCGTCCTTCTCGACCCCCTAATTGGTATGGTTTCTTCTCTCCTGTCTCTCTTGTCGCTACTTTATCCACTATTTCTATTCCCTCTTGCTACAAACAGGCCATGGAACATGAGTGTTGGCAAATTGCAATGCAAGCAGAACTTCAAGCACTTGAGGAGAATCACACTTGGGATATTGTTCCGTGTCCCCCTACAGTCAAACCTATTGGGAGTAAATGGGTTTTTTCTGTAAAACTTCATTCTGATGGCTCTTTGGACAGGTACAAAGCTCGCCTTGTAGCTCTGGGTAACAAGCAGGAATATGGGGTTGATTATGAGGAGACATTTGCTCCTGTTGCCAAAATGACCACGGTTCGAACCATCTTAGCTATTGCTGCTTCACAGTCGTGGCAACTACATCAGATGGATGTGAAGAATGCCTTTCTTCATGGTGATCTCCAAGAAGAGATTTACATGAAGCTTCCCTCTGGTATGACTATTTCTTCTCCTCATGATGTATGTAAGCTAAGGCGTTCTCTGTATGGGCTCAAGCAAGCGCCTCGCGCTTGGTTTGAGAAGTTTCGCAGTACACTTATTGCCTTCAGTTTTACACAAAGTCAATATGATTCTTCTCTCTTCTTCCACAAATCTACGACGGGTATAGTTATTCTCTTGGTTTATGTGGATGATATTATCATTACTGGCACTGATTGTGGTTTGATTACTAAGCTTCAACAGCTGTTACATGTAACTTTCCATATGAAAGATCTTGGCCAGCTCACATACTTCTTAGGATTGGAAGTTCATCATCGAGCCCATGGCATCTTTGTGAACCAGCATAAGTATATTCAAGATCTTATCGCTTTGGCTGGTTTGGAGGACACTTCTTCTGTTGATACTCCTATAGAGGTAAATGTCAAATACAGGAAAGATGAAGGGGATCTTCTGGATGATCCTACTCTCTATCGGCGCTTGGTTGGGAGCCTTATCTACTTGACCACTACTCGACCTGATATCTCCTATGCTGTTCATCAGGTCAGTCAATTTATGTCTTCTCCTCGGCATCTCCATCTTGCTGCCGTTCGCCGCATCATTCGCTATCTTCGAGGATCACCAACTCGTGGATTGTTCTTTCCTTCTGAATCCTCTCTTCAACTTGTTGCCTATAGTGATGCTGATTGGGCTGGGTGTCCGGATACACGTCGATCTACTACAGGTTGGTGTATGTTTTTAGGTGATGCATTAATTTCTTGGCGATGCAAGAAACAAGATCGTGTTTCTAAATCCTCTACTGAGGCTGAGTATCGTGCCATGTCTACTGCTTGTTCTGAAATTGTATGGCTACGTGGTCTCCTTGAGGAACTTGGGTTTCCTCAGACTACTTCTACCCCTCTTCATGCTGATAACACTAGTGCTATTCAGATTGCCACCAATCCTGTTTTCCATGAACGCACCAAGCACATTGAAGTTGATTGTCATTCTATTCGAGACACTTTGGAAAGTCGGGTGATATCTCTTCCTCACATCTCTTCTGATCTCCAAGTGGCTGATGTCTTCACCAAAGCTATGACTCGACAGCGGCATCAATTTCTTGTTGGCAAATTGTTGCTGATTGACTTACCAGCATCAATTTGAGGGGGGATGTTACCATATACAATTTTAGAAGTTTATGCAATTTAGGACTATTATTATTAGATATATATTATCTTACCATGTATAGATGCTAAAGAATAGGAATCTGTTAGATATATATTATCTTACCATGTATAGATGCTAAAGATTAGGAATCTGTTAGATATATATTATCTTACCATGTATAGATGCTAAAGATTAGGAATCTGTTAGATATATATGATCTTACCATGTATAGATGGAATGAACAAGATATATAATGAAAAGAACGCCGAATGAGGGTGCAACTTTTCCAAACCTCTCTTCATATTTTTCAGTATTTTGACATTCATCTCTCTCAAACCAAGCTTTTGATAAATAGACAGGGACATCAATTAGTCGATGCTAGCACCCAAATGACACAGAGCTTTACCAAAAAATTGATTTTCAATAGCACATGAAATAATGAAACATCCAAGATCTTTTAGCTTGAGTGGTGGTTTCTTCTCGAGAATAACACTACACTATTTTGTAAGAGTAATTGTCTCGAACTCACCCAATCTTTGCTTATTAGACAGAATTTCCTTCATAAACTTGACATAAAACATTGACAAAAGGTATGTTAATATGGAGCTTCTTAAATGTCTCTAGAAATTTGGAGCATTGCTTATCTAATTTTTTTTACTTCTGTAAATGTTGAAGAAACATTGGTTGTGGATTGTAAGGAATAGCACTCTGCCAAATATCTTGTTTTTTTTCTTCAAGCACTTGTTGTTTATCCGCTAGCTCTTCTTAATTAAGTTTCCTAGTAACTTTAGATAACTCCTTACCGCTCTTGAAAGTGACTACTTTACATTACTTTTTATTATCCCTCTTGGGATTATTTTTTGTGTTACTAGGCAAGTTACCTTGAGGGTGATTATTAATATTATTGGCGAGTTGGCCAACTTACATCTTAAGATTTCAAATAGAAGTTGTTTGGCTTTGAAATTGAGTCTTTGTCTCTGTCATAAACTTATTAGTGTTGGTCGCTAATTGCTATATTATCTCCTCAAGTGATGACTCCTTCTCTTGTGATTGCACCTAAAGAGGAATTTTGGGTGGAAACATAGGTTTCCCTATTGAAGATGGGCCTTAGTGGTTGCCTCATGATAAATTAGGATGATTGCCCCATTGTGGATTATAGTAGTTCAAATTCTAGTGATTCTGTTGTCTATTAAAATTGCCCACATACTGTACTAATTCATCATTGAGAGAGCACTGGTTACTAGAATGATTACTACTACACATATCAAAAGTCACAATGGGACTTTGAAATGGCATGAACCCCCAAAGTGTTAAACTTTGAGTGCATCTAACTCGTAAACACTAGTAGCGTTCTTTGGCACCAATTACTCTGAATGTCGTTAATACTTATTAGAATTCATTTCCTCCCAATAATGACGTCAAAAACTTTTTTGTGAATATACTGCAAGTACACAATATCGCATACTTGTAATAAAGTGGAGAGTAAGAAATCGTTTCCACAAAGATTTGTTACCGATTTCGCAAAATATTAAAAAATATCTCAACTTAATCTTCTCTAAACAAATATTAGAAAGAGTGCTAAAAAAGAATATAAAATAAACTAAAATCAAGAAATCAATCAAACGAGATCTAGGATTATAATTTTCCCTAAACACTTCATTTGAATTTATTTACCCTTTTTTCTATTAATTAATTAAATTGAATTGTTAACCAAGAGTCTTAAATTATCTATAAACCTCTCTTGTTGGTCAAATAGAAATATCCCTCTCAACTAATTCACGATATTCTTATGAGAAGTAGATTAAGATAGATTCATTAAGTTCATACTCTTTTAATGGCTACATATGTCATGCAAGTATATTCATATCTCACACGATCTCACGGCTTTCGCATATTGATCATATGTCATTCTAATTATGGCCAAACACAAAATTTCCTCTACTAAGTTCTTAGGGTTTACCAAATCAATCTAATTAATGACCACTCAATAGAAGCATGAAACACAAATTAGAGCAAACAATTCAATATCAACTAATTAAGATAAAAAAGAGAGTCATGAAATTTTAGTTACATGTTGAGTTTCAATTGCAATCCTAGAAAATAAACCCAGCCTATAACAAGAAATAAAACTCTTAACTCTATAATATTCAACATTATTGAGAGAATAAAATCAAACTGAAGAACGAATAGAGATGACAATGAAAACTAGTGAATAAATTCATCCAATCTCTAAGTCCTCTTCTCCATGGCTCTTTAATGTGTTTTCCTTCTTCTCTTGCTCCTTAATTTCTTCCTAACTCCTTGTGATATCTTAATCTCAGCCCCAACTAGTCATATTTATAGATGTAGAGAAGGAAAAAATGAATTCCTTCAAAAATTGGAAAGGTTCCAATTATGTGATGACAACCACCATTGTGGCCTTCAGTCCCAGCACCGCGACGCCTAGCCACTGGTTGCACACCTACAAATTTCAAGCATCGGCGCCCTGACATCCATTTCTTGATGTCGCGGCCTCTAACCTATTGATCTAGGTGGTTTTCCATGTAGAATTCTCCTAAGTGTTTTGATGTTAATAAATAATATAACCTATTGTGCTAATGATTTTATCTAGTATGTTTTAGCACCAACGATCAAATCTTAGGCCAATACAAGACTCAAGTAACCTCAAGTCCAATCAAGCGAAAGATATTAGGATAAAATCAAGGACGAGTCGAGGTGAAGAGAAATATATGAGAGCCAATGTGTATAGAATTTGAATTAGGTTGTAACTTTCCTTGCTCAAATTGCTCAACCCTTCTTTTCAAAAATCATCCATGCATCAAGTTTTGTTTAGAATGATTTTTAAATGTTCAAATATGTTTCATTTATGTTTCTAACCATTTAAAACTTGTTTAAATCATATATGCATCAATTTGATCAAAATCACATTTTTACAAGTGTTCCAAAACTTTATTAACCTATTTTTTAACACAAATTTGTTCTATTTGTTTCAAATGTTTTCAAAGTGTATTAATCGCCTAAAGTAGTGTCTTTTCATCATATTTTGATCCCCAAACAATTTCATAAAGTTGGGTTTTCAAAAAATCTAGAATTTCGCAAAAAGGTTGTCAAACTAGCTCAAACTAGTCGACTGGATCAGACTGGCAACGCGTTGCTTCTTTGAGAAGAGCACTGTTGTCTAGGATTTGAGGTGCCTGAGCTCTCAGTTTGCTAGCAGCACTGGAGATTGTTGGGATAAGATTCCAACGGTCGAAAACTCAAATTTTTAAGCCCCCAACGGCTATATTTTTGTTTCTACCGATTAGTGCTCACTTTCAAACTATATATACATGTACTTAGGCCATTTTAAACACAAGAGACACAAATGTGAGTCCATTGAATTATTTCCTAAATCAAACCATTTCTCACATTTTCAAAACCTTAGAGCCAAATATTTTTAACCAAAGTCTGGATTTGAAGCTTTGCTTTTGTGCATCATTCCAAGCATCATAAAAACAAATTTCTTGAGCAATCTTGATGCAAGGAAGGAAATGTTTATGGTTGTAAGATTTCTTTTTCTTCGTGCTTGAATTTCTATATCATGTATTTGGTATTTGTGTTATTGGGTTTAGTTGTAATTGTTCTAGTCACATAGAACAAACTTTGTTTTCTCTGATTTTAAGTCTTTTGGATTGTTTTTAGTTGAAACAAACAAAGTCAAGTGATTGTAATATCACTTGTGATTCCAAGGTTGGAATCCAAGTTTAGTTTTACTCTTTATCTTGAAAAGGGTCAAGTGATTATTTCTTATCCCATGAAAAGGAATTCAACTTTTTTTTTACCCTCGAAAAAATAACAAGTGGTTTGTCCTTAGCTCTTAAAAATGATAGGTTTGTCTTAAACTTCTAAAAAGACATTGTAACGGTTTGGTTCACACTCTTAAAGTGAACCCTAGTATAGTGGAATCATAAAGACGGTTTCTTTAGGCGTGGATGTAGGAAAAGATTTTTCGAACCATATAAAAATCCTTGAGTTCTTGTATTTAATTTCTGCACTTTATTTTATGCATTTTGATTTATATTGAACTTTAAATTGAATTAACAAAAAGATTTTCACTAAGAACTTAAAATTTGTCAAAACCGGCCACAACACCCAATTCACCCCCCTTCTTGGGTGTTTAACATAACCATTGTTTCAATCACGAGACTTCTTCTGGAATGGAGAAGAAGAGGTACGAAAAAGAGATGGCGAGTTTCAAGGTCTCCTCGAAGGTAATTGTTGCTAGTCTTAGTATTGACTGGAAATTAGTTTGGATTGAGGAGCAAACACCATCAAAGATCTTCATTCTTAGTATTGATTGGGAAGTTGTGGAATGGATTATCAAACTTTCTAGAGATTTGAACCATCCCAAGAAAGTTAATAAGTCGTATAGATTGAATGGTGGAGTTGTCATTGTGGAATCTTTAGTGAACAATAGAGGCCATTTTTTGAAGGCGATGAAAGTAGAGAAAGGTGGTGCGAGCTCTGTTATTCTCCCGGCGGGCATTAATGGGAGCGGGTGGAGAGACCTAGGGGAATGTCTTCTCAGGGCATTATTTGAGCCATGTTCTGACATTCCTCGAAAGCAAGCGGAGGCTCACAACAAACAAGCTGCGAATGGGCTTAGGCCGCGATGCTGGGTGAATAGTTTTTGGAACCTAGCGGTTGTTGTTTTCTGACACTTTTCATCCCATCATTGGAGTGACATTTAGAATGAAGTTGTTGGTTTCTTGAAGCGTCCAATAACTTTGTCTGTAATGGTGGATGATCGTGCGCTTGCATGGTGCCAGAACAAAGACGAGATGAAGTTCTTCCTTAAGCAGTTCAACTCTTCAAAATTGGAAGTTGTGGCTTGGGATGAATCTCTTCAATGGCACAATCGCTATATGCATTGCCACAATGAATGAGTGGGGTTGAAGGCATTCCATACAGGAGTTGGAATATGGAAATCTTCACTAGAATTGGTGAGTCTTGTGGGGGTTTGCTGGAAGTGCATAAAGACATGGAGTCTTTATCATTTCTGAAATATGCAAAGTTAAGGGTTCGTGTGGTGCTTGATGGGTATGTCCTGGAGTTTCCACCTCTACAGTTCAATGGCGTTACGTTTCAGGTGAAAGTTTTCAGGTTGGAAAGGCGCTGGAGAATGGGGAAACCGAGCACCAAAGTCCCTAAACAGGGCGTTCAAAGGACCAGATCACACAGGCTGCACGATTAACAGAACAAATCTCGAGGTGATCCTGTGGATAAGAGAGGTAAAAAGATATGGCGAGAGAAGGTCGAATATGGTGACAGGCCGTATACAGAAGCAAAGAACCTTCCATCTGATATTGGCGGTACAGCTCCAGTAACTAAAGAGAGACGTGGCGGCGTGGTTTGTAGCTAGGTACGATTGATGAAGAGGGTGGTGGCAGGTGACGCTGAGTGCTTGGATAGCAAGTTCATGAGCGGGCCCTACTGCAAGTGATGGAATGGGCGGTGTTGAGCCGTCAGGTTGTTAAAGGTTTTGGGCTGAATTCTTTCCATGGTGGGCTTGTGCCTTATGAAGATTGTGCTAATTGTGGTTGCAGTGTCCCTCCTGTTGTCCATGGTGTCACTAAAGTTGATATATAATATTCAATCCTTATTGGGTATCATTGGTGGAGTTTTTGGAGCAAATAAATCTCCAGCGCATTGTGGTAATGGGGTTGAAAGGTACGACGTTCAGTTACGCTCTAGGAGATCATTGGACTCGTGAGGAAAACACATCATCTTGCCGAAGAATAGGAAATCTTTTAGAGAAACTGTGATTTTTCTCAACGAACGATAATGTGCAGTCTCTGGTCTCGTGTTTGTTGAAGGCGGACAGGGGCATTCTCAACGCTCCCCTTGCGACACTGGTCCGTCTTTGCTGGCACAAGACTCACCGTGTGTCCCGCAGAATGATGAAGAAACATCGGGCCGCCATAAATGGGGGTGTTTTTTATGCGAGATTGTTGTTCACTAAGGATGAAGTTGCAATTGATTTAGAAGATGATGGCAGTCTTTTGGGGGGGGAGGAGGGCAGCGTTGAAGACGATGAAAGTGCAAGTCCTGATCAACGCGAGGATAGTTCCAACAATGAGGAATTTGTGTCATTTGTTGATCCCGAAGAACATGAAGCGGAGCTCGCTGATTTTTTCATTACTGGTGATCTCGGTGACCAGGTATATCACTCCCTTTCACCTATGACTGAGTTTAATGCAAATCCCAATGTTATTGCCCCTCTTATGTCCTCTAGCCCTCCCACTCTGGAACCCCCTACTTTCAGTTCTAACAATGCAGGTCAACCTCCATCCCAATGCCTCCTATCCCCTATTATAACCCCAGTAGTGGCTACCGTCCCAGCTAATTATTTATCTGGCCCTCATGAGATGAATGTGAATGAATTGGAGAATCTTGGGGCGTCCCCAACTGGGGATAGATCTTCTGGTCAGTCCGAGGATGTGGTGGCAGACTACATGGACAGGATCAACCTTTCAACATGCAAAGTTCAAAGGAACCAAGTCTTAGAATGCATCATGAATTTCAGGGGGCCAATTAATAGAGATTTCTTAAGTAAAGGCTCCATGTCCAGACGAAGTTCTTCAATTTCAAAATGAAGATAATCTCATGGAACATTCGTGGTTGTGGTGCAAGTGACAAAAGAAGATTGGTTAAGAGGTTAATTTGTAGAGAACATCCAAATATTTTAATTTTGCAGTAGACTAAAAAGGAGGTTATAGAGCGAAGATTGGTTGGGCAATTATGGGGATATAGGTTCAAAGGCTGGGTGTTTTTACCTTCCGAGGGTGCATTTGGAGGTGTGCTACTGGCTTGGGATACAATATCAGTGGAGGTTACTGAGAATTTGATTGGTTCTTTTTCAGCTTCAGTTAAGATCAAATGTGGCAGTGGTATTGGTTGGTGGTTGATTGGAGTGTATGGCCCTTCTACTTACCATCAGATGCACAACTTCTAGGATGAGATTGTTGGATTGAGTGCACTTTGCGGTGATAAGTGGTGTGTTGCCGAGGAGATTTCAATACAACAAGGAATGCTCATGAGAAGCTGAATAGTAGAAGGATGACAAGAAGTATGTAGGAATTTGATTAGTTAGTGAAGGATTTGCTTCTTAAGGACCCTCCTCTACGGAATGCCAAGTTCACTTGGTCGAATCTTAGGGACAATCCAATTTGTTGCCGACTGGACATGTTTTTACTATCATCTGGGTAAGAGGAAGATTTCCCACGATATAGACAGGAAGCTCTTTCTAGAATTACATTGGGTCATAAACCCATAGTTTTGAAAACATGTTCAGTCAAGTGGGGGTTGACACCTTTTCGCTTTGAAAATATGTGGCTCTCCCACAATGATCTTGGGCGAAAGATGGTATCGTGGTGGGCTTTATCCGGTGTTTATGGTAGGCCAGGGCACCATTTCATGGAAAGGTTGAAAGAACTGAAGGAACTTCTTAAAGTATGGAACTGGAGGTTTTTAGATCTATGGCTTCAAAAAGAAGATAATTGGAAGACTTCATCTTCAATTTTGATAAAATGGAGGAGAATGGGAATTGGAACGAGGAATTAGTAGTTTTCAAAAATAACTTAAAAGTTGAATTTGCATAGGTGTGCTTAAAAGAGGATAAGATGGCATTTTATAGAGCCAAAATCAAGTGGCTTCAGGAGGGTGATATGATTCAAAGTTCTTTCACAACATTTTAAGGAATTGCCGTAATAAGAATACTATCTCAAGACTTGAGAAAGATAATGGCAAATTCATTGATTCTAAAGGGGAAGTGATTGAAGAGATTGTTAGGTTTTTAAGAACATGTAATCCTCCAATTCCTCATACTCTTGGAGGATTGAGGGGTTGCAGTCCACAAATGACATGACATTCCTCGAAAGGCCATTTGAATTGTAGGAGATCAAGGCGACTGTGTTCAGCTGTGAAGAAAGTAAAGCTCCAGGCCCTGACGACTTTTCTATGGCATTCTATCAGAGATATTGGAATCTTATTCAGGAGGAGATCCTGGAAGTCTTTCATGATTTTTCCAGAACGGGATAGTTAAATGAGACATAGATTTGTTTGATCCCCAAGAAAATTAACTCCTTGCTAGTTAAAGATTTCTGACCAATCAGTTTAGTCACCAGTTGATATGAAATAATATCAAAGGTGTTGTCCATTCGGCTGAGAGCTGTTCTTGCCAATACCATTGAGCCTAACCAGTCAGTATTTGTTAAAGGCAAGGAGATCTTGGATTCAATGTTAGTGGCTATGAAGTTATGGAAGAATACCGGACCCAGAAAAAAGAAGGTGTTGTGCTTCAGGTTGACTTCGAGAAGGTATATGATACAGTGGAGTGGGGGCTTCTTAGTGTCAGTAATGCAGGCAAAAGGTTTTGGTAATATCTGGATTAGTTGGATAGTTGGGTGCTTATCCTCAGTTACTTATTCGGTAGTCATAAATGGGCATCTAAGAAGTAAACTCAATGGTGAGAGGGGCCTTCTCCAGGGTGACCCACTGTCTTCATTCTTGTTCACACTTGTCGCTGATGCTTTGGGAAAATTATTGACAAGAGCTTGTCATTCCCAAGTAATCAGAGGATTCTCAATCGGGTCTATGGAAATCATGATCTCACACTTGCAATATGCGGACGATGCTCTTTTTTTCTGGACGGAGATAAAGAAAATGTTGATAGTGCCACAAAGATTCTTCAATGCTTCTCTATCTTTTCAGGGTTGAAGATTAATCTTGCAAAAAGTCAAATAGTAGGAATTAACATGAATCCTTCAGTTCCATATTGGTGAGAGGTTGGGGTGTGTTATTGGTGAGTGGCCTATGAAATTCCTTAGCCTTCCTCTACGTGGGGACCCATCTAATAGATCTTTTTGGGAGCTAGTCTTATCTAAGATCCCTAAAGGACTCGAAAGGTGAAAGAGAACTTTCTTGTCTAGTGGTAGAAGATTGGCTTTGATTCAATCGGTGTTGACAGCTTTGCCAACCTATTATTTGGCCATGTTCAAAATTCCTGTTGACATTGCTACACAAATTGAAAAGAAGATGAAGTCTTTTTTTTTTTTGGAATGGTGTGGACTATGACTGTCAGATGCATTTAATAACTTGGAAGGAGGTTCAGTTACCTGTGTGTAAAGGGGGTCTTGGAATTGAGAATATCTCCTCTAGGGATATTGCATTAGCGTCCAAGTAGATTTGGAGGTTTTTGTTTGAAAAAGATGCTCTTTGGTCAAAAGTTATTCTAAGTCGTCATGGGGATGCCGCAACTGGACAAGTGGTAGCTGGAAGTTTTAGACTCACATTTAGAAGCCCTTGGAAGTTCATATCCTCATTGTTCCTAGGATTCCCTCCTTTCATTTCAGCTTCTGTAGGCAATGGTCTCTTTTTCAGGTTTTGGGAAGATAGGTGCCTACGGAACGATAGCCTTTCCACTCTTTACCCTAGCATTTACCGCCTTTCTTTACTCCATAATCAACCTATTGCAACCTTTACCTCTCAAAACCCAGATTCCCCTCGATGGTGAGATTTATATTTATTTAGATCCCCCCTCCTAGAGCCCTAGATAAGTTGAACCAAATATTGGATAGTTTAGAGACCATTTCCGTTTCACATAGCCATGACCATTTCCCCTGGACCCAGGACCCAACAGGTAAATTTTCCTACATATCATACTTTGATATTCTTACCATTGATGAATCCTTACCAGACTCATTTTTGCCCCTCTCATTTGGAATTTGCATATCCCTTCCAAGGTGAAGATTTTTGGGTGGTTATTGGCTCATAAAAAGATTAACACGGGCGATACGTTACAAATACGCTTTCCATCTATCTATTTGTCTCTGTCTTGTTGCTTTTTATGTTTGCAAGATGAGGAAAATCCAGACCACTTGTTTTTCCATTGCACTCTAGCAAGATGTATGTGGGCAAAATGGTTCTTCTTTTCGAAAGGGAAAGTTTGTGTGCCTAAAAATTGTGAGGAAGGGTTGACAACACTTCTTTATAGCTACATCCTCTAAGACTAAAAAAGAAGTTGGGTTGATGGCGTCATTGGCAACTATATGGTCTCTTTGGAATGAAAGAAATAGAAGGGTATTTCATAATTTACAAAAAGAGGAATCTAGGTTGTGGAATGATATTAGATTGTTAGCTTGCTCCTGGGTAATTGCCTCTCCTTGTGCCTATGGATACTCCATAATGCAATGGTGGAGGGATTGGGCTATTTGTTTGTAATTATTTGTAAACTTGATAGATGTGGGTAGCTTGTCTGCCGAACATCTCTTGTGCTTGGCGTTAGTTTGCAAGTACTTTTATTTCATACCTATATATCATATATTTTGTTTCTCTCTCTCTCTCTCTCTCTCTCTCAAAAAAAAAAAAAAAAAAAAAAAAAACATAACCACTATTTCACACTTAGTTTCTTCAATCTTTATTTCATCATTTTCTTTCAACTTTGCAAAATAAGACAATAAATAAGTAAATGACTCGTAAAACCCTCTAAATACCCACAAATATGACCATTAAACCTATGCTATTAATCAATTAAAAACCAACTTATCATTTGGATAGATTTAGACAAGTCATAAATCATTGTGAGCTTCAGGACTTGGGATTCAGAAAGCCAAAGTTTACATGAAATAATTATAGAGGAGGAGCATACCATATCAGGGAATGCATCGACGAAACATTTTGGAGTAACTAGTGACAATCCTATTTCAGTGCGGCAGAATGCATTCATTTACCTCATATAAGGTCTGATTATAGGCCAATTCTCAAAGAGGAGGAGAAAACTCAGAGGGTTTGTGGATGTACCCAAGCTAGAAAACAACATTTTGAATCTATTTGGGTAGATGAGGAGGAGGCAACGAAGGTGATAAAATCCACATGGCAACATCACAAGAAGGATCTGGAGGTAGATTATCAATTCCTTTTTTTATTAAACCAATGCTTGGAGCAGATTTGGGGAAAGAATTTTTTGGGTCCGTCTGTGGCGACCCCGCGCCCCGGACCACCAACCCCGCAGGGAATGGCGTGCGGAATGCCGGGGCGGGACGCCCGGCGTAGGCATCTCCGACCACTCCTCAACTCCCGTGAGGTGGTTGAGACCCTACAAGCCTTATCCCAAACAACGATATGATATCAAAAGGTATTAAACAAAACTACCCACCGTATTAATCATCCAAGACAAGAGATAATCCATAAAAAAAAAATGAACCATAAATAATAATCATAATCCCTACAGTCTATTAAAATTGACATACTCATAAAGTCCAAAATTGTGGGTACAAATAAAACCGTCATATGCCCACATAGTCTATCTAACAAGTCCCAACTCACCCATACTACAATGTGGTAAGTGTTATAATTACATAATCCAAAATATAGTACTTCATAATTTAAAACACAATTCAATCAAAATGCCTCTCAACTCACATCGAGGCCTTGGATTCTCTCACAGGCAAGGCCCTCAAGATATGACTACTCCTTTGCCCTTATTCGGGACAGAAGGACCTGAAAGAGGAAAATGAGGGTGAGCCAACGATGCCCAGTGAATAGAATTCAAATATGTTATCAATACTCATCAATAAATATCATGTATGCATGTCAATGTGTAGCATGATTAAAAGCTCATAACATATAGATATCAAGCATTTATAATAAGTTCGATGCAAGTAAAAGTTTATCAATTTGGATCCACATTCCACATGCCTTGGGTTACTAGTACACGTCTATTTCACTGTGCCGTTGATCCCAATCATGTTTATTTGGGTTACTAGTACACGTCTATTTCACCGTGCCATTGATCCCAATCATTTTCTTTCCTAAAACCCTCTTATGACAAGGTTAAGTCCCCCTATTAGCCAGATAGATGGGTCCAACCAAAGTCATAAGGTTTTCTCAAATCAATGCATCATTCAAAACATTAGAACACATTCATGCTTTCAAGATACAATATATATAAGTGATATGATGACATAAAAGATATAATCATAAATGAAGTCTACTCACAACCAAGCCTCGCGAGAGTATTTAACCACACACGACCACCAAACCGAATCAACCCAATCAAGATCCTGAAACATACATCAATATCCTACCATACATCAATTTCTATGCTCAATCACATAGACATTACACATCAACCCTAAATCAGCCCACATATAAACAATAAGCCTAAATCCCATCTAATCCCATCATTCAACTCAAATCACATGACTTAGGCCTCTAATGCATAGTTCTCATACATAAACCATTATATTAATCAAAAATACTGATTTTCAATTCCTTAGGCATAAACATGCCCAAATTTGGTCACTTGATCACAAGTAGGCCTAACCCATGATATGGTCACAACCACCAAATCAGTAGCATAATCAACTCTAATCATGCTTAATTAAACATAAGTTGCATCAATTCAATGATTCTAGGCCAAAAGCATCAAAAGCCCTAAAATATGAAATTTTCCATACTTAGGCCATATTGTTGATTTACACTAGGTCACCATGTTCAGCCATGTATATCACTGATTTTGCATCATAGGTTCATCAACAATGGCAACTAGGTCAACATAGTTGACATGCAAGCTATTTGGAAATGTCTAAGTTCATATTCTAAATTTAGGTCCAATACAAGCACCTTACCAATTCTTCATTTAATATTCTGTTCAGATGTATTAATCTACCAATAGAAATATGTAATCACAAAATCAACCGTACATATTGAATTATGTGAAGAAACAAACCTTCTGTCCAAATATCAGCCCAATCCAACGGTGGACCGAAAAGATATGTATCTTTGATGAACAAGTATCTAATCAGACAGTTTCTCCTTTCCTGCTGCAAATACCCAAACTCAGATGGCTATATCACACAAAATACTAAACGTATAAACATCTCCACCGCTCAGAATACAGAAAGATCTGTTATAAACTACATACCCAAATTTGATATCCATCCAACGGTAGATTGAGGAGATCTACAAGTTTGACCGAAACGGCACGAGAAACCCAGAAATTCCGACCAGCTTCGTTTGAGAGGTTATATCTCTTAGAAAAAGCCTCTAATTAAGATCTCCACCGTTCAGAATGTAGAAATATCAGTTTTAAAGCACATACCCAAATTTTGGTAGCCATCTAACGGTAGATTTAGGAGTTCTATAAGTTTGAGCGAAACGGTGCGAGAAATCCAGACTTTCCGACCAGCTTTGTTTGAGAGGTTAGATCTCTTAGACGAAACCTCTGATCAAGATCTCCACCGACATAATGAAGAACCATAAGCTACGAACGTGCTGATAAAATTTGAGCTCAATCTGACCATATATTCCAAAGATCCATCTCTTTGATGGAAACGTCGCAGGGATCTTCCTCCTGCAACTCTCTCCTTCCTTCTCTTCTTCTTTCCTTTCTCTTCTTTTCTTTCTCTCCACTCACCTCTTTCTAGCACTTCCTTGATTCCCTCCTTGATTCTCTCCTTAATTCTCTCCTTGATTCTCTCCTTGATTCCCTCCACTCATTCTAGCACTTCCTTGAAGAAGAGAAGTGGGCATTGGACACTTGTCCACTTTCATGCACCAACCTTCACATGTGTTGGTCTCATACTACCCATACCAACCACATGTATTTTAAATGTCCAATCCATTTAATACACCAAATTTTCAATTTCATTTATCCTTTTATTCAATCAATCCTAACCCATATCAATTCATGGTTTAATGAGCCCATGCATAAATCATAACATATGCATTATACTTTAATTTAACATGACTCATATACAATTTATGATACATATATTTATATACATTATCAAGCATTAACTATACAAACATTAAACAATCATCAAACAAACACCAAACATATCAAGACAACACATAGAGTTTGGGCAAAAATGCAATTAGGTTATGGGCTAGATGAAATAATTTTCGGGGCGTCACACCGTCCCTAAGGAAATTTCTCTCCTGATGGCACAATTGAACAATTTGTATGATAGTTCCCCAAAGTAGTTTGGATTAAATCAAGTTATTGGAAGGAAAATTAGAGAAACCCCCTTCTGAGCCCATAAGAGTAAGAACAAATTGGCTCCACAATAGAGAGCGAAATCGCTATTTCTATGAAAAAGCCAAATAAAGAAGAAGAATTAACTGAATCATGGGGATGTCAAATTCCGATAGGCAGGGGGAAACAAATCAAGCTAAGATTGGGGGAATACTGGTAAAATATTTCAAGTGCCTCTTTACCTCAACCAATCATATTATAGATCAAATAGAGGACATAGTACAAGGAATTGAAGCATCAATTTTAAAAGACATGAATAGATGGCTAATTCAACCCTTCACATATGATGAGATAAAAATCATTTTTTTTTCAATAGCTCTACTAAAAAATCGCAAACCTTGTTTTATCAATGCTATTGGGATCTTATTAGAATTGATTTATGTAAAGTATATTTGCATTATTTAAATGACTAGGGGAATTTGAAAATTTTGATAAGACCCACATTGTACTGATTTCAAAATCTCAAAGCCCCAATAAACCGTCAAACTATAGGTTAATTAATTTTTGTAATATCATCTACAAAGTCATGGCCAAAATGTTAGCCAACGTACTAAAACATTGCCTATCCCTTATTATTTTTTTATAATCAAAGTGTCTTCAACGATGGGAGGCTAATTACAGATAACACAATTCTAGCTCTTACACTATATAAAAAACATTAGAATTGGAGCTAGAGATTTTGCAACATTAAAACTTGACACGAGCAAAGCTTGTGACAGAGTTGAATGGGGCTTCCTGTAAGTAATCATGAAAAACAATGGGCCTTACCCAAAGATGGATACACCTCATAATGATATGTATTACATCTGTGTCCTATTCTGTAATAGTGAATAGACAAATATATAACAACTTCAAAGCCAAAATAGGAATAAGATAAGGCGACCCCTTTTCTTTTTAACTTTTTCTAATGTGTGCTAAAAGGTTATTAAGTATTGTGAAAAAAAAAGAAAAAAAGAAAAAAAAGAAAAAAAAGAAAGAAAAGAAAGCAACCACACTTTAGAAGGCTTATTTATAGTTAGAGGGAACCCCCAATCACTCATCTAATTTTTGTTGATGATTGCGTGGTTTTTTGTAAAGGAAATTTCATTAATTTCTTGCCAGTGCAAATGACTCTTCACCAATATGAAATAGCTTTAGGTCAAAGATAAACTATGAGAAATCATATCTCCAATTCCGCCCCAATGTCAATGTGGATGATAAGAATTATTTTATCAACAAATGTTCCAGATAATAAAGCAAAAGGTGTGGCAAGCCTTATAATAGTAGAAAAAAATTGTTTTCAAGGGATAAAAGAAGTACTAATTAAAGTAGTACTTAAGCACAACCAACCTACCAAATGAGTTGTTTACATTATTGAAATCCATATGCAATCAACAAAACTCACTAATGGCTTGGTTTTGGTGGGGATTCATAGAAAAAGGATCTAAGATTTACAAGATTAAATGGAAAGAAATGTGTAAACAAATAATCAAGGGGAATGAGTTAAAAATGTTTGGAAACTTTCAATAGGGCAATCCTTGCAAAACAGGTTGGTGACTCATCACCAACATGCAATCACTGGTAGAAAAGAGTCCTAAAGGCTTTACTACTCCTCGACCACCTTTTGGGAAGCTGCAACAAAACTTGGAGCCTCTCGTATTTGGAGAAGTGTTACATGGGTTATGGCCCTATTGGAAAGGGGAGTCTAATGGAGGATAGGCAATGGTCAATCAGTTCACATGAAGAATGACCCATAGATCCCAAAACCACATATTATCATGCCATCACTCTAGATTTCCCATGATTGGACAATTATGTTGCAACTTTTATTCTTTTTAATTATATGTTGGATGTGGGTAAACTAAGAGAAATTCTCTTTGAAGCTGATTTACAAGAAATACTAAAAACCCCAATTAGTAGTAAGAGGCCTTCTAACAAAATGATTTGACATTTCAATAAGAATGGACAATATAACATTAAAAGTAGTATTGATTGCAAGTTTATAGGTGGACTCAAGCCAACACTTATGACAAAGACAACAACTTAACTATGTGGAAAAAGGTCTAGCTTGCCAACATTTTTCAAATAGTAAAGATCTTTTTGTAGAAACTTTTAAGAAACATTCTACTTACAAAAGAGAATCTATGGAAAAAAAATCATTAAAAATGCTGGTTGTGCAATCAGCGGAAAGGAAACTGAAACAACTTTGCACGTTATAGTTATATGTCATCAAACTAAGAAAGTTTGAGAACATTTCAAATGTCAATTTGCACAACCTAGTTATTCATGGAGCATTCAAGGAATTAGTATTCATATATATAACAAAAAAGAGGAGCTTGAGCATTTTGCCATGTTTACAACTTTGCATGGAATATCTGGAATGCTAAGAATAAGTCAACAACCGGAAGGAAACATTAAGAAGCTCACTTGTTAGCACACAAGGCCCTCATATTCCTATCTAAATTCAAGAAAGTTGCTCATCCCTCGTCCCAAAATAGTAGAATATGGAAATGAAGTACAGAAATGGACCTTCCTCCAACAGATTGCCTTAATCTTAATGTAGATGCAAGCTTGAAAGCTTGCGAAGCACCATTAGGATCAAGGCAATCATAAAAAACTCACACGGACTAGTAACAATAGCTTTTTAGTTTTTTCCCTTAAAAGAATGGCAAAAGCCCATGCTTTTGAGAACAGACCTATCTTTTTTGCCTTTGAAATGGGCATCCTCATAAAAAGGGTAAAGGGTGACTCAAGAATTTTGATGACAACTCTAGAAAGGTAGTGGTACACTAATTCAGATCTAGAGAGAGTTTATTGAAGATTGCAAAATTGTTCAACTCCAAGTCCATTGTGCATGATCTCCAATCAACAACTAGGTCCATCTTTGAGGCTAGGCCCAACTAATAAAGTCCCACATCATGGTTTCGACTTGGGTCCTTTGAGTAATAACCTACTAAACTATTACAATCGACTCCAAGCCTCATCATGCAAATTAAGCCGAATATCATGTTGATGCACTGAGATAAACTTTGTATCATTTTGACAAGCCATGATTTGGATATACTAACCTCACATGTATTCTCCTTAGTACTTCTAGACTAATGATGATACTTGGATAATTATGTTGGTTAAGTCTAGCAATACTCTGAAACATGAGAGCTAACAATCATCCCTTGTCAGAACTATTGGACATCCTCGTCAAATATGTATTTAGGTATTGGGATATATTGTTTCTTAAATTGACATAATGTTCTATCCTTTTCCCATTCCCTTCTATTGTACTAGATAGTGTTCTTTTTTTGTTCTTACTTTGGGCAATTGTCTTACTATGAGGGGTAGCTTCGACCTTTTCATCAAATTATTTTTTGATTGTTGGAGGGGTCTTTTTTCATTACTTATATGAATTGATCTAACAAATCATAGTAAAAAAAAGGGTTCTAATTTTTGTGGCCTCAATCTATATGCTATGCATCCCACTTTCTTGATAACTTTTTAATTAATGATGCAATCCCAATAAATATATGAAAAGTATTTACAAATGTACAAGTAAATTGTAACATTTAATTAGGGGTTGAACTATTCACTTTAACTCTTTAAAAAACAAATAAAGTGATTATATACTTTATAAGTTAAAGCAAAATAATAACTTTGTCTCTAAAATCTTAAATTTTACAAAAGCAATTAATAAATTAAAAAAAAAACTTCATATTTAAGATTTTAAATAATAAACCGTAAACTTCATTTTTCTTAATGCGCACTACGCACTAGGCGCAATTTACGTGCCATCCCCCGTGGGGAAAAGTCGAAAACCATCCAACTTCGCGAGCCGATAAGTTGCTTCGAAGATGCTCGTAGTAGCAAGAGATTATGGCGGTGACTCTCTCATCATCCAACCTTATCTCTTCTTCTGCTCCTCACTATCAAAACCCTAATTTCAAACCAAAACCACTTCTTCTTCTTCTCCCCTTCTGTTCTTCCCCAAATCCTATCTCCACTTTCAATCTCTCTCTGTCTGCTACAAATTCCCGAAAATTAGGGTTTCATATCTCTTCCAGATGCTCAAACGACAGATACTATAACAGCATCTACGATAATGATGATGACGATGATAGGCGGCAGGATCGGCGAGAGCTGTACCCTAGGCCGTCTGAGATTCCGTGGAGTAAGGAGCTTTGTAATTCGGTGAATCTAATTGGTGTTGTTGGTGCTCCTGTTCAAATCAAGCACCTTGCGTCTGGTAAGGTCTTCGCTTGGACCCGCATCGGCGTTAAGAAGTCCGCCTCTGATACTGTTTGGTAATTTCGCATTTGTTTTTTGTTATTATTTATTTATTTATTTATTTCTTTGTTTGTTTTCTTTTCATGTTGTGATGCTGTACATTGTTGTTTTTGCTCTAATGGATTTTTTTCTTCTGAAAATAAAAATAAAAATTATTGTTCTATGAGAATGCTCTATTGGATTTAAATGTTAGAATTTAGTTCGAGTTGGTGTTATTGTGATAAAACTCATTTATTTATTTATTTTTTACAATTTAGAGAGAGTATATATATATTGGCTTTTCTTTTAATGAGTAAAGGTTCTTTTTTGGTGTTAAGAAGGCGAGCCTTGATGCAATGGTAAGAGTAGCGCGGAATCAACTTTTTGCGATACATGGTAAGGTTGTGCACAATAGAGTCAAAAGTGGGCCGGCCGTTCCGCAGGACCCGCGCAAGACTGCCCTTTTTCTTAAAGGTTCTTTTTTTAGAGGAGAATTGGGGTGGGGTCCTGCAGAGTGGCAATTCTGGAAGTCAGTGGAACTGCATCTAGGCGACAATTCAACACTGGCCAATATAAATTTTTGAAATGAAATTTAATTTTTTTTGGGATTTTTTTATTGTGTCAATTTCTGGGACATTACTATAATTATTGAGAAATGTGATGAGAGCTTGTAGTATCATTTGTTAGTTTGGCTGAGCTGGGAAGCAAGAGTTTTAGGCCATGTTTCTGAAATATATTTTGTATTGATCAAAGATGATTCATTTATTCTGTAGGATAAATTTAACATTCTGGAATGAGTTGGCACATGTTGCTTCTCTGCATGTTGAGAAAGGTCACCGCATATACGTTTCAGGCAGGCTCGAGTCAAATACTGTTGAAGGAGATGATGATAAATCACAGACCTATTACAAGGTTTGTTTGTTTGTTTGTTTGTTTGTTTTTTTTTTTTGTTTTTTTTTTTTTTTTGTTAATAAATTTCTGATTACCCGTTTCACACCATTTTCACACACACACACACACACACACACATATCTTCTGAAATAAGTCCTGATTTTTATTGCTCTCAAGTGCAGGTCGTTGTTCAACAACTAAACTTTCTTGAAAGAAGCTTTTCTCCAGTTTCTTTGTTTGAACATGAGAAGGACTCTATGACATTAGGTATTTCCAAAGATAAAATAATTTGATATTGTGATTGCAAATTTAGTGCATAATGTGGAGACTTTATTTATTTATTCTTTGGTTGTAGGTGGAAGGCTTGGAAATAATTCCATAAAAAATGTCAGTTCAACACAAGAACTTTGGCAGGCCTTCTTTGCTAATCCAGTTGATTGGTGGGATAATAGGAAGAACAAGGTAGCCTGCTTTAATTATCATTGAAGTGTCCTTTCTGTTGAGATTGTCAATACCATAGACTATTAGATTGTTTTCAAGCCTCTTGAGGAGGGTGTGTTTCTGTGGAATTTTTTTATGCATATATGCTGCAAGGAAGTTCACATCCTGGCATGGGGATGACTAGAATGATAGATAGCTTCTCCCCTTCCTTGTCAGCCTGTCTAGAATCAAGATCACTTGTACTACCTGGGATTCTTTATTCTTGGATTCAGCCTTGGAGCATCTATTTATGATCATGAAAATTGGAGGATAAAAAGTGGTCATCCCTCCTTATGAAATTAAAAATTAGATGACTCTCTGGAAAGAATTCAGTTTATTTTGTCTGTAGGTGGCAATCCATACATTGTACCACTAGGCAAAAAAAACTATCCTACTTAGTACTTAGTCACCTCAATGGATACATCATATGAGATAGGTTTCTTTATCACTTCTTACGATAATCAAAGTGTCCTTTTCTTTTATTGCACATTCACTGATAATGAATACCATGTGCAATAGTTTTGTCATTTTAGATGACCAGTAATAATGTTTATTGTGATAAACAAAATAACTACTATCATTTTAAAGCTATCACATCAGAGTTCTAAAGAGAAGCTGCTTGATTGATCTCATATGGCGCATTTTGTTTGTGTTTTCCGATCCTCTTATGCTAATTTACTGCATATTTATGTTTCATGTCCTACTCGTAAGTCTGCGACAAAGATAAACATTTACAACTTGTTGCTGCTATTATGATCATTCCATTCACAAAGATATGATCCGTATGGTGGTTTCCTGAAAAATAATATAACAGTTGAGAATTGTTTCTTATGCCTGCATCTTGCCTTATATATATATCTTAAAGGCCGATTGTTTGACTGATATATGTCCCAAAATTTTAATGCATGCTTTTGGGGCTTATGCCTAATGTTTAAGGTGTTAGCCTAATGCGTTTGGCTATTGAAGTGGTTTATGTCATGTTGATGAAAAAGGAGCCTCATGGATGAAAAAATGGTGTTCTCTGCTTGTATTTGCGAAGTTCCTTCCAAATGTTTGTATATAACTATCATGAAGTGTTAGCTTCCCCATCAGTAACCTAGACAGAGGAATGTGACTATGGATCAGATATACATTATGAAGAATTGAAGCTTCCATTTCTGCTTATTCATTGCTGCAAATGGTTGAAGCTATTTTCTGATTGTCAATAGCTTTATTTGCAGTGATTTTATATGGAACCATTATTTCATGTCCTGATGAATTTTATTAAATGTAAAACACAAATTGTGGCAACAACCTTGGGTAGCTGGGCATTTTGTATTTGTTGTGTATACTGTGTGAAAAGCTTGGCATTGATGATTCAATCTTGACCTGCAATTTACAGAGGAATGCAAAATATCCAGATTTCAAGCACAAGCATACTGGGGAGTCTCTATGGGTTGAAGGCAAGTACAATCCTTCATGGGTGAAGTCTCAACTGGCAATTTTGGACTCTAGAATGGAATCTCTTCATGTGAATGAAGCTGTAGCACCAGTTGCTTATATATCTGGAGATGATGCTACAGTTTTCTAGTTTCTGGTTCTAAGCTAAATGCCAGAAAGTTGCTCCATGCCATTTATTTTTCTGATCTCTCTTTAGGGCCAATTTTGTATGATGGAGTTCATCGCCAGTTTCTCAGGTTTTGTTCTGGTTTGACTTGTATGTAAAAGTTTAGTTCTATTTTATGGATGATTTGCTGAAAGTTTTTGTTTTCTTCATTAAGTTGATGGTAACTTCAGTCATTGGCATAAGTAGAATCACCATCCTAATTGGAATTTTGAATGATAGGGGGATAAGTCCTACTTTATTTTTTAACTCTAATGTTCGAATAATTATTGTACTTCTTCAGTCATTCTTGCAGTTATTCAATCTCCTGGTGTCATTGAGTAGTATTTATGTTTCGTTACAGCCGCGGCAGTGTCCTCTTTGCTTCTGCCTCTACTGTGGGCAAAACCAACTGGGATCCAACTGTATCCCTCACACTTGGCCACCCAACTCTTGTTCTGCTTGAGAAATGCAGAACAAGAGCTCACTTCAAACAGATCTTGGCTCAAATGATTAGGGTCCATCTTTGCTGCCAAACATTTCCCATGAGTAGGCTTCTATACTTTTCGGCCACCTCACAGCCTGAAAATTTAGACATGGCTATCCTCCTCTTCAATCACTACACTCCTAGGCCTAATCTCTACATCTACAATGTCATGATATCTGCGTTATCATTCTCGTCAACCCAATCTTTTGCCCTTTATAATGCTATGCTCCGGTCATATATTAATCCAGATGAACATATTTTTCTGTCCCTCCTCAAAGCCACTAATTCCTTATCACATGGGAAGCAAATCCATGGCCATGCTGTTGTTACAGGTTTCTCTTCTGACATCTATTTGCAAAATTCTCTCATTAAGATGTACTCAGAGTATGGAGACATAGTTCTTGCACATCAAGTGTTTCAACAGATGCCTCAGAGAGATGCTGTTCCATTCAATATCATGATTGCTGGATATGCTAGGGAGGGATACAGCTTAGAAGCGATATCTATGTTCCATGAAATGGATGGTACAAGCCTGCAACCAGATGATTTTACCATGGTGGGTCTTCTTATGGCTTGTGGGAGGATTGGATATGCACAACGAGGGAAGTCAGTTCATGCATGGATTGAACGGAGAAAGGCGGTTAGCAGTTGGAATTCATTTTTGGGTAATGCTCTTATAGACATGTATGCCAAATGTGAAGACATGCAGTCTGCTATCAGAATTTTCAATGCATTTAAGGAGAGGGATATCATCACATGGAATACCGTAATTGCAGGTTATGCCAGAATTGGAGAAATGGCAGCTGCTCAGAATCTATTTGACGAAATGCCTAGCAGGGACCTTGTTTCTTGGAATTCTCTGATATCTGGGTATGCACAGAAGCAAGATCTTCTGGCTTTAATGAATCTATTCAGAGGCATGATTGCTGAGTGTGTTAAGCCAGATAATGTCACGATTATTAGCTTGGTTTTGTCTGCTGCAGAAGTTGGTGCTCTGGAGCAAGGGAGATGGATACATGGGTGGTTAGTTAGGGCTCCTATGAATTTGGATGCATTTTTGGGTTCTGCACTGCTGGACATGTACTGCAAGTGCGGCAGCATTAATCATGCTTTCAAGGTTTTCAACAGTATTACTGAAAAAGATGTTGCAGTGTGGACAGCAATGATAGCGGGGCTAGCATTCCATGGTTATGGGCGTAATGCTTTGGCGTTGTTCTGGAAGATGCAGGTAAATCTGATGCCTAATCATGTGACTTTCATTGCTGTTCTTACTGCCTGTAGTCATAGTGGAATGGTGGATCAGGGGCTAAAAATCTTTAACAGCATGAAAGTATTTTATGGTATTGAACCACAAGTTGAGCATTATGGGTGTCTTGTGGATCTTCTTTCGCGAGCTGGAAGGCTATCTGAGGTGAAAGATGTGATTGAGAAGATGCCAATGAAACCAAGTCGATCCATCTGGGGGGCTGTTCTGAATGTTTGTAAAGTTCATGGAGAAATTGAATTGGCTGAGATTGCTTTGATGGAGCTCATGAAACTAGAGCCAGTGGAAGAAGGTAGTTATATTCTGTTATCTAACTTGTATTCCGCCTGTGGCAGATGGAATTGTTCCTACAAGATCAGAGAAGTAATGAAAACTCACAGGTTGAAGAAGACTGCTGGTTGCAGTAGTTTGGTAATTGATGGAGTATTTTATCAGTTTGTGGCTGCAGATAATCAGCATTCTAGGTCGGTGGAAATCTATTCCATCTTGAATTTTTTAAACAGAGAGATGAATTTGAGTTCAGATTGTTAATTCAATGTTCTGCAGCAGCCGATGATACTTTTAGACTCAGGTTGAATCTATGTCCTCTTCAACATCCATTCTTTTGTGCATACAGTGTGGCATCATCTTTTGCATTGATTTGTCAGTGTATTAACTTCATTCTGTAGGAAGGATTCTCTATGTTAGTTACCCAACAACTAGTCAATAACAATCTAAATTGTTGTTGGGATCCTGTTTGCTCCTTGCAGGCTGTACTAACTGGTAATAAACATATATTTTCCAGAATAGGATTTGATATAACAGTTTAGATTGTCCAGGCGGGGGTGCGATTCAAGGCAGTAGAATACCTGGGATGTGACACTTGATTGAGCAATTGGTGGTGATCGACCTATGTTTTGAGTATATAGCTGGTTTCAGATGTAAATGTTACTCCTATGCTTAAAGTAATGTAATGCCTTCAAAAGAAGTAGAATGTAAGAATGCATCTTTCATGCTTGCAAGATGGGGAATCCATTGAACATTTATTCCTGCGTTGTAGAGTGACTAGAAATGTGGGGGGCTTTTGGGGGGCCTTTATAGAGGGAGGGATAGTATCCCATTCTTCTCTGCATGAATGTATGACCCTAGCTCACATCTCTCAATGCATTGGTAGAGTCAAAAGAAATCTGGAGAAAAACAACATTTGCAAGACTTTGGTCAATCTGGTTGGAGAGGATAGGATGGTATTTGCGGGCGTTCCTTGGATTGTCTTAGTATTTGGAAGGAGGCTAAGTGGCTGGCCTGTAATTGGATGGCTTGCTCTAAGCTCAGTGGGGGGTTTTCTATTTCGGAGTGCTGTAGGAGTTGAGATAGCTGTTTGTAGGGTGGAAAATGTGGTGGCTTCTTGTTCCTCAGTCACCTTATTGGGGCTAGGCACACCTGGGGTCTTTTTCTTTGGTTTTGTTTGTTATCATTCCATTGGTGGAGCATTTCTGATGCTCTGTTTTGTGTACTTTGGCTTATTCACTTAATACAAGTTTTGTTTCTTCTCAAAAAAAAAAAAAAAAAAAAAAAATCTTTCATTGTTAGGCCCTCTCTAGCTTGTCCTTTTTTCCTTGGCAGTTTCTTTAAACACCCTCAAATTGAAGTTGCTGATTTTGTTTGATACTGCAAATAATTATTAGGGAAATGGTGGAAAAGTAATCTTGATTGCCTTACTATCTTGTCTTCCTCGACTCTCTTCCACCTTATTTACTATTTCATACCCAATTTCATTTTCATTTTCATCTTTTCTTTTCATTTACTCTTTTCCCCTCATTTTTTACTAATTATTATGTTATACCAAATGTTCCTGTCTTTTCTTTTTCAATTTTTTTTTAATTCAATATTTTTGCAGAAAAACTCAATCTTTGCTTCAAGTTGCTGGAGCTCTGTTCATATGCTTGGCTCTGCAGCAGACCAACTTCAGCCCTAAAATGTTTCCTAAACCAGGGAAAGTACATATTTGTTTTTCCCCCCAGCTGCTTGGGCAAGAAAATTCATCTCTCTCTCTCTCTCTCTCTCTCTCTCACACACACACACACACACACACACGCACACACACAAACACACACACACACAACACAACACACAACACACACACACACACACACACACAATGTGGAAACAGTAAGCTCTTTAATGTTTATTTTGATTTTGGTTGTATGGAAAGTGAAGCCATTGTATGAGTTTTAGAGAGGTAGCAGCCACAACCTATAATTTTGTGTAGAGAATGGAATGCAAGGTCACCTCCGCCCTTTCAAAGAGTGGAGTTTATTACTGAACTGGTTATTTGAGGTGCATTGTTAGTGTTTGCATGCAGTAAGATGAACTTAATTCGGAGACAATGGCTGTTCTTCATGTATATGCTAAGATGAAGATGCTGATTTCACGAGCTATGCTTTGATAGCCATGATTGGTACTTCTATTAAAATGCCAGTTTTAAGAGCTGCATTTGGGAAGTGCCAGAGTGGTGCTTTTGTTTGCATTGCTGGTTGTGTGTGTGTTTTCCTGCAAATTTCAAATATAATAGAGCAATTAGGCTTTTCTTTTTTGTATTAGTTCCTCTTTACATTTACCATTAGGCCTAAGGAAAACAAAAGAGAGAGAGTTGAGAGGTGACTATGAGGAACGGTCTCTCTTCTCTTCCCTTCTTGGGATGAATATATTTTCACTTTAAACTTCATCCCTTCTAATGAATGTGATGCCTGAATTTATTCTAGAAATTGACAACTTGCAGGTGAGTAATAATCTATATGAAAATATGTGATAGGCAGATATATGTTTTAGCAATCAGAGTATTGGAGTGGGTGAAAGTTGGTTTGGTTTTTGATGGGTTTCCATAATAAAATACAGTTACAAATGATCCTAATATCCTAGGCCTTACATAAATCAATATCTGAAACTTTGTTTTTATTTTTTTTATTAAGTCGGGTATGGGGGGCTACTTTCACTGGCCTTGGGCATGGTCATGGACACTTAAAAATGTACTTATATAAGTAGGGAGATTCGAATTTAAGATTTATTTTATAGTAGTACTTTGTACCTTTTAATTCTACCACTTGCCTAACCTAATGTTGGGTAATCAATATCGCTGCTTTGGCCCATGTATTAAATCTGATAGCAATTATACGTCTAACTAGTGTACGCTCATCAGTGACATTCTAGTTAAGTTGATTTTATAAGTTACCTTGTTCATCAAAGACCATGGCTGACCTGAAAAGTTTGTTCTTAAGAAACTTTAGATATTGTAATCAATGGATTGCACTTCAATGTTTTTTTTTTCTTTAATTAATCAATATAAGATCTGAATATATATATAGTTGGATTTTTTGCCTTTTCTTTTTTATATACAGGAAATCCTCCAGATGCTATATATATATGGTTCTGGCTTAGTAGAGGCTTAAAATGCAGCCAACAATTCCAGATTGATCCGCAATTCATCAGTGGAATATTGATATTATTCATGAGTTCATTATTCAGAAATGCTTCTTTGTTACTAGGAAATTGGCCAGAAATACAGTTGCAAACCTGTACGGCAAGCAAATTTTTTTAACATTGGCAATTTTATTGCTATACTTGGATGGAGGGCATGCAGGGCTCGCCTCCTTATTCACATAGAGTATATACTCAGTACTTCATCATGGCATAAGAGTGACTAATTAACAGTTGACGAATTGGTAGTTGACAATGAGGTGGCCTCGGAAAATTCCATTCCCATCGGTGTCTATCCCCCGGAAGACTCCCTCTTCCAAATCAAGTCCTCCATTGCTGCACTGATCCACAATTCTCACTGTTACCGCTGCCCCAGTCCTAGTATTTGTCACCTGCAATATCAATATACATACAACTTCAATTAATCTGAACTTAGTTAAGCTAATTAATTGTCTCATTTAAATCTAATATAGATATGTTCATCATATAAAATATATAAATTGGAATTTTTCTTTCACTAAGATTAAGGCCTTATAGAGTAAAATCCGTACTAGCTTTTGGTATATATCAAGAACACATGTAATTCAGGTGGCTAATTAATTAAATCATCAAGAACAAGTAATTAAGTTGTTCATCAGAATTGAAATGGTATATTTCTTACCCTCAAGCACCTGCCACAGGAAGCTTGGCCGCGAGGACCAACGGGGCCGCAGAAGGCGGTCCATCCGTATCGTCTTCGCCATTCAAGAGGCTTGTTAGCATCCCATGTAGCACAGTAAACGCTTGCTCTCAGATAGTCCCAATTAATCGCTGCAGGATTGTAAACATGGTATGTTGCACGCACATTATTAGCACTCTGAGCAGTAGCACTACCAACTATAACACACACTACTAATAGCATATAAAGCTCTGTTTTCCCCATTTTTAATTTGCTTGTGGATGAATATGGGGCTTCATCAATTTATAGAACTCGATTTGGTTGTTTTATTACTAAAATAACCCTTGCCTTCATTGAATTGATGACCATGTGACTTGTTCCGATAAGGTTCTGACTTCTGTTTTTGATGTTGAAAACTTGGACTAGTTCTCCTTTTTGAAATTGGAATTTCAGGCAAGATGGTGAAATGAGTCTCATTAAGATTATCCTAGATGCTCTTTTATTCAATTAAAAGAAAGAAAAAAAGTTACCACTGAATTTAATTGGTGATTCAAAAATTAAAATACAACAAAATATTGCTCTTCAATAAAAACTTAAAAAATAATATTTTTTTATTTTTTATTATTTTTTGAAAATAGTATATATTTTTTTTATAAATTTTAAAAAATTATTTTCGGGTTGTTTTTCCTAAAAGATTATTGGTTTAGTCGGTGATTAAAAAACAAAAATTTAATTTGAAAATAAAAAACTTAAAAAATAATGTTTTATTATTTTCTTAAAACAATCCTTTTTTTTCTTATAAAAAATTAAAAACTATTTTTAAATTTAATTAAATCAAACATATTTTTTGTGTTTTTAAATCTTTAAATATAAAAATTGTATCCAGATCATAAATTACCAAAGTCTTCCATTCAAGGTGCTGCCTTTTATTGATTCAGATCATAAACTATCAAAGTCTTCCATTCAAAGTGCTACCTTTATTGAATTGAGCAGCGTTAAAACTGGAATTTTAAACTTAATATACATTTCTTAGGTTACGTTTACTTTATAATTCAGATACATTTTTTTATATTTAAAATTTTAAAAATATAAAAAAATGTGTTTGATTAGTTAAAATTTAAAATATTTTTTTAAAATTTATAAAAAAAATAACTTATTTCTAAAAGATAATAAAATATTATTTTTAAAATTTTTACTTTACGTTTCGGATTACTCAACATATGCATCCTGCCTTCAATTTTAAGTAGAGAAAATTTGTTTATTTTGGTAATTTTAGTATGAGGCTAAGATTTGCGTGTGAATTGGGTTCGTTGAAGTTGAAAGAAAGCTCAGGAAGCAGCAGCCACCTATACGTGTGGCTGCTAGAAATTCTAGATGATGTTGGCCATCATTCATGGTCTTGGTCAAATTAGGCGACTCATCAAAATCGTACATTTGGTTCAGTAGTGGAGTAGACCAATTACCTCTATATTTCTAAGAAATATTTAATTAGATAAAAAGAAGGCATTTAAACATTTTTTCAAGAGTACATGAAAAATATTTCATTTGTGTAAGAGTAACGAATGGATGGACGAGACAGATTTTTATATGTTGATTTGTGCATATTTCATATAGTGCTTGGTAAATCTTGTAATTGTTGGTGTAAGGATTAATGGGTTTGGACAGAGGCAGGTGACGAGGCTTAGGACACAATATTTTTTCTTAAAAAAAATCATTAAAATATGAGTGTCCCAGATCTATGGGTTTACGTTAGATAGTGCCCAAATAGAAGAGAGTTGAGGCAATTTTTTTTTTTTTTCTATTATTTTCAACATGTCTATTATTTTACAGCCTACGTTTCAGTTACATTTTAGCCCAAATTTGGTATTCATTTATTTATTTATTTATTTATTATGTATTTAGTTTTCAATTCAGTTTTAGATTGTTATTTAATGTAAATAAGGTTGCTATTCATGATCAATATAGGAAAGAGGGTTCCTTGATGTAAAAATTCTTTCTTGATGTATTTTAATTTTTCACTTTTTTTAATTGTTTTCATTTTTTTTTTTGCTTAAAACAAATTTACTTGAAATAGTGAGTATGAAATGTTACAATATAGATATTTACTGATGTAACTAACTAACTTCCAACTATTTTAACTGTCAGGTTGTTAGAGCATTAGCTTAATTAACTTCTTTTGGAAGCCTCTTCTAACTTGTATAAATACTATTGTATCTGTCTTTTTTGATAATGAATGTATAATTCTCATTTTCGTTTTTTTGCTATGTTCTTGATCTTTTGTTAGTTCTTTCATGGTATCAAAGCCTAATGGTTGATTCACATTCATCATCGTATTTGGATGGATCATCTTTATTAGCAAGATCCAGTCCTATAATGTTCAATCGCTCTTTCTTGTTAAACTTGATGAAGGCATTTTTTTGATCTGGAGGCAACAAGTTATGGGAACAATAAGGGGACATAAGCTTCAAAGATTCATTGAATCAGACGCAAGGCCTCCTTCTAAATTTCTGTCTACAAGTGATGTTGATCATGGCGTCATTAATCCTAATTTCTTGAATTGGGATCAACAAGATCAACTCTTGTTTTCTTGGTTTTTGTCTTCGATGTCACAATCCATTCTCACTAGATTAGTTGGAAGTGAGACTTCGTCATAGATCTGGCGAACACTTGAGGTATACTTCACCACTCAAACTCAAGCCAAGATCTCTCTGATTTGCACTAAGTTGCAGCACACCAAAAAGGCAGATTTGTCTATCAATGATTACTTGCTCAAGATTAAGTCTCTTGTGGATCAACTTGTCTCAGTTGGCTATGTCTTATCTACAAAAGATCACATTGAAACAATCTTTGATGGCTTACCAGCTACATACGATTCTTTCATCATTTTTGTGAGTTATAGATCAGATGCTTATGTTGTATTTGAGATCGAATCTCTCCTTGCTCAAGAGCATCGAATTGAGCGTCATCTTGAAGAATTGGACTAGGCGACTTGACTTCTTGTTAATCTAACTTAGGCACAAAGATTGGTTTCGTCAATACCACATCTGGCAATGGTATGCAAAGAAATCAACAGTATAATTCGAACTCAAGCACTGGTGGTCATATTGATGGCAATGGCAAGAATGCCAATGGTAGAAGAGGAAATCGATCTTAGTGGTCTAATAACATGCCATAGTGCCAGATATGTGGCAAGCTTGGTCATGTTGCTATTAAGTGTTATCATCGGTTGAATGCTGACATAACAGGACCTCAAGATATCTCAACTAATTCTCAAAATATACAAGCTCATATTGCAGCATTGTGTGCTTCCCCTGCCACAGTCTCTGGTTCGAGCTGGTATTCTGATTCCATAATAACTAATCACTGCACACCTCATTTGGAAAATCTAATCAACAAGGAATTTTATCCTGGTGATGATCAACTACATATAGGTGATGGTTCTGGTATCCCCATTCATCACATCGGTAAGTCCTCTTTTACCTCATCCACCAATTTTAAAATTTTTTCTCTAAATAATCTACTACATGTTCCATCTCTTTCCAAGAATTTGCTTAGTGTGTCTTGTTTTGTCAAAGATAACAATGCCTACTTTGAATTCTATCCTGATCATTGCTTGGTGAAATATTAGGTAACAAAGAGGGTGTTGCTTCAAGGGAAGCTTAGCCATGGTCTTTATGTTTTCGATGCTTCGAGCATGAAGTTTCAGTCACCTGTTTCTAATAACAGTCCAGATCATCTACAAGTTTGTAACACAGTTGATCTTAGTCATGATTCTACTTGTAATACTTGTCTTGTTTCTTCTTCTCCTAGCCCTTCCAATTCTCTTGTTGCTTTGTGGCATAATAGGCTAGGGCACCCTGGTGCTAAAGTTCTTCAAACCATTTTGTCTCTTTGTAATGTTTTCACAATGAATAAAAATGTTCTTGATGTGTGTCATGCCTGTTGTCTTGGCAAATCCCATAAGCTGCCATTTTTTTATTTCAAATGCAATCTATTCTAGTCCTATTGAACTCATATACTCTGATGTTTGGGTTCCCTCACCTGTACCATCACACAATGGATATCACTATTATGTGCACTTTATTGATGCTTATTCTCGATATACTTGGACACTTGTTGATCCTCATGATTTTGCTATAGTTGTGTGTAAGTGGATCTTTTGTGTCAAAGAAAATGCTGATGGCACCCTTTCCAAATACAAAGTGCTATTGGTTGCAAAAGGATTTAGTTAGATTCAGGGTCGTGACTTTACACATGACCTTCAACCTACTTGTAAATCAAACAACTGTGCACATTATTCTGTGCATAGCCTTGTCGAAAGGCTGGCCAATTAGACAATTGGATGTCAACAACACATTCTTGAATGGTGAGTTGAATGAAGAAGGGTATCTTGCTCAACCCCCTGGTTTTGAAGTTCCTCAATTTCTTCATAAGGTGTGTCGTTTGAACAAAACATTGTATGGTTTGCGGCAGGCCCCCCGAGCATGGTTTGACAAACTATGAACTACTTTATAGCAGTTTGGTTTTAGTTTTGCTAAAACGAATCATTCACTGTTTATTCTCCATCTAGATGTTTATTCTATGTTTGTTCTAGTATATGTCGATGACATATTAATTACTGGTGAAAGCTCGACTGCCATCTCTATGCTAGTGTCTCAACTTCATGCTAAATTGCTCTCTAAGACTGGGGTGACATTAGTTGTTTCCTTGGGATTCAAGTTGAATGTTTAGCTAATGGTATAATACTATCTCAAAAGAAGTACATAATTGATTTATTGGCTCGCACCCAGATGCAATTTGCTAATTCCTTGGATTTAGTGGAGCTCGTTCCATGAAGGAAGAATTTTTTGTCACCAATTACATCAATGGATTGATCTCCTAGATCCGTGGTCCGATTGAGCTGAAAATTTTAAAGCTCATTTGTTTATGATAGATCTTCATTATGAACGGTGAAGTTCTTGATCGGAGTTGTCTACTTTGAGTTATAAGACCCCAAATACTGTCTCACGGATTTGCTGATTTTATTGCACAGTTTTGATCAAATCGTTTGATGTCGCAATCACACCGTTGGATTGAGCTGAAATTTTGCCATAATGTTGGTAACTGACCCATAAAACGTTTGATTGGTTAAGATGTTAATATGGTGAGTATTGTGCAAGAAATTCATTATCTAAGTGTAAGTATTGCAACAGGAAAACTGATTTTTGACAGTTTTTGGCAACTTTTAGTTGTGGGCCCAAGCTTGTCTATTTAAGCTATTAACATGGTTCTTTCAACTCATTTGCACATTTTGCACTTGAGAAAGAGGAGAGAAGTGCTGGAGGACAGAAAAGAGAGGAAAAATTAGGGTTTGGTGGTTTTTTGCTCAAGAACACCTAAGATTTGCATTTTTCCTCCATTTCTTCCTTGGATCTCTCTATTAGTTACAAGATAGCTTCATTTTATGAGGGTTTCATTTTGATGCATGCATTGTGATGAACCTCAGATGGGTGGTGTTCCAACCCTAGGTTCTAGTTGCATGTACCCATTTTAGCTTGTTTATACCATTGATGGCCTTCCTCGACCTCAACCAACATCTAGTAAGTGTTTTCCAACCATTGAATCCCAGATTTGTGAGTGGTGGAAAACCAAAGTTGGAGTTGAGTCTTGCATCACATATGTGTGATTAGAGAGTGTTTAAGAGTACACTAATGGTGAAACCCCCAATTTTTAGCAAGAAATTAGAGGGGTTTAGTTCAAATAACCTATACTTAGTTCACGACCTTAGACTTTTCCAAAATCTTTGTATGTCAACTATATTGATCTAGTGGCCGTTGTGGATGATTCCATGTTGCAAGATCAGTAAAATTCATGGCTGATCATGGTGGCCTAGTGTAAATTGGCAATATGGCCTAAGTACAGAAATTTCCAGATTTTGGGGTTTTTGATACTCTTGATATAAAATCTAGAAATTTATGCAATGTAAGTCTACTAAAGCATGATTAGGGTTGATTGAAGGTGAAATTCAATGGTTTCACTTGTTGGAAACCCTAAGTGTTGTATAAAATCGGCCTAGGGCTTGATTTTGAAAAAAATTGCCCAAATTGGGGCTTTTAACCTAAACCAAGTCAATTGATTAAATTGACTTGAGAATTGACTAATTGGACGCAAATAGAATGAAATTAAGGGTTTAGAATGGTTGAACTTGGGTTAGAATTGATTGACCTAGTTCAATTTTACCCTATGCCTATTGTATAGATTTTTTCCAAATTGGGGCATAGGCTAAGCATTGGCCTGACTTGGGTTTAAACATGGTGGATTAGCATGAACTGATTTTTAGTTATGTGAACCATGTATAATGCATGATTTTGATTGACCTGATTAGGCCTATTGATGGTCGTGGTGCATAGGAGTGCTTTGGGAGCATCCTAGTGCTTATTTGGTTGGAAATTAGATTGGCTAAGTCTAGCCAATCAAATAGTGAGTGTTTCTTTTACTTGTGATTTCTACATGTGGCATTGTAGTATAAAATGTTTTAAATGTTTATCTAATGTAGTATGCATGATTTATTGAATTCATGAACTGTATTTGAGCATAGTCAGTTGGGAAAACAGGTGAGTTATGTGCATTCCCTAAGCTTGAAATTTCTTATGGAATCCCATTAGGCTGACCGAGAATCCTCAATTGTGGACCTTGCATAGGTTTTCTATGGGTTGTGTATGTTAGGATTCGCTTATGCATGGTGCTTGCCCTGGTGGGCCAATCCTATGGTTCATGCAACCCTAGGAATTCTAATAGATACGGGTAAGAAATCGGTCGGGCATGGATTTCGCGCACACATGACTCTTGTACTGATTCTTACTCAGGAGGTGTTTAGGTTGCATATGCATGTTTATAAATGGTATGCATTGTCTTGTTTATGATATGATACATTAAATTGACATGTATGTAATCTTGCTTACTCTCATGATTATTTAAATGGTTTTAATGATCTTTCAATGTTTTAATTAAATGCATATATATGTTGCTACTTGTATAGAACATTTATTGAGCTTGTTGTAGCTCACCCTCACTCTTATCCTTTCAGGTTCAGATAGGAAATGGAAGGAAAAAGCTTTGCTGCAGAGCGTTTCCCTGTACACTTTTTGATGTAGGTGTTTAGTACTTTTGTATTTTGTTAAATATGTACTAAATAACACCTATAGTATGTATTTGATACTTAGATGGGTTTGTAATTCATGGTTAAGTATTATTTTGTACTTTTGATCATTATGGACTGAAAAAAATAAAATAAAATTTATGGCTATATTTTGAGAATGTAATATTATTTGATTATGTCCATATGTGTTATTGTTGTGTATTTAGGGATTATAGTGTGTATTAGAAGGCTTATCGAGATGTCGTGTATGTCGTGGGAAGATATATACGGGGTTCCGTGTAGATCATATCGTCACGTATCGTGGGTCGTGACATACAATCTCATTGGAAAACTGTTAAGAGGATACTACAGTATCTTCAAGGGATGACGGATTATGGTCTTCATCTTCGTTGCTCTCCTAATCTTGATGTTACAGGCTACTGCGACGTTGACTAGGCGTTTGATCCAGGTGACTGCAGATCCATTACTGGTTTTGCTATTTACTTTTGTCCCAACTTGGTTTTGTGGTCTTCTAAGAAACAGTCGACTGTGCCTCGCAACTCCTTTGAAGTTGAATATTGAAGCATGGCTTCCCTCACAACTGAAATTTTGTGGGTGCAATCTCTTCTATTTGAATTGCACATTAATCAACCACGATCCCTCATTTATGGTGTGATAATCTTAGTACTATTCGAATGGTTGCGAACCCTATTTTTCATGCTAGGACCAAACATATATAGATTGATTTGCATTTCGTCAAATAGAAAATTCTTGCTAAGCAGATTGTGGTTAATTATCACATCTCATCTCGTGTCCAATTGCAGACATATTTACTTCGGCTTTATTTGTTCTACAATTTCTTCCTTTGCATTGCAAACTTAGAGTAAAATCTTTAGCTAAGTTTAAGGGGGAACGTTAGGATATAGATATTTACTGATGTAACTAACTAATTAACTTCCAACTGTTGTAACTGTGAGGTTGTTAGAGCATTAGCTTAATTTCTTCCAGAAGCCTGTTTAAACTTGTATAAATACTATTGTACCAGTCTTTTCTGATAATGAATGTATAATTTTTCTTTTTGTTTTTCTGCTATGTTCTTGATCTTTTGTTAGTTCTTTCATAGAAGACACAAAGACATAATAATTAAGCTGACCATCTGTGATTTTTATAACAAGACCCAGTTTATTGTTTAATTATAAATACCATCCACACACAACAAAGATACGAAGTTTTTTGGTTAGGAAAATTAGCTTATCTAATTTATATTAATGAATTGTCAAAGTAACTAAAAGCTTAATTAAAGTAAAAATGTTTATCATGTCTGCATGCATCAACTTGGGTTCATAATTACAAATTATCAATCCTCATTAACAATTTAGTGAAAATGAATCAAAATGACCAGATTAATTAAGATTTGATGATGTTTCGAAAAGTCTTTGCTTTCTATTTTGTTTTTATCTTCTTAAGACGTGACATCTTGTCTTGTCCCTTATCCTCGCTCGCAGTATTGTCGTATTAGATATATGCATGCATGGAGTACTACGAAGATATTTGCGTGTGTCAAGGGTCAACACATTATATTGACCGTTTTCTCCTTCTAGCTTTATTGAAAATAATGACAGATTTAAAAATTAAATTTATTGAAGATAATTACTGATTTAAAAATTAAATTTTTGTAAACTATTTCTTTATTATTACTTTCCCATTATTTTTATTATTTGAATAATTAGCACTTTAATTTTTAAGTTTGTATAGTTTCTAATTTGGTTGTAATTTTTCTTTTTTAGGACCAACAGAAATTGTATTTAAGAATGGAAATCTTTCTTTAGTAATTAATACGAGAGAATTTCAATTATTTCTCTACATTCTAAATTTTTTCAAGCTTAATCCAACATTTAGCTACATATTTTGACAAAGTGAGGAATAAATAGCTTGGCGTGGTTGCTTGTTGCAATTGTATTTTTTTGTATTTAGATTAAAATTTTTTAAAATACAAGATATACAATTTTTTCTTTTTCAGATAGTAGCTTAATCAAAGCATCGATTTTCATTATGTCTACACCAATATGGGTTTAGATTACAAGTTATTCCGCAACAATTTTTAGGGATAATATTAATAATGTATGTTTCTAAAGCATTTTCCTTGTGATCCAATATCGTCATATAACAATATTAGAGCATCATTTTCCTCAATCAATATTTTGACTGGTGACATATAAATCAAATTTTGATTAATAGAACATAATTTTCCTCGGTCAATATATTGATTGGTGATATATAAGTCAAATTTTGATTAATGGAATGGATATTTGTTGATAGTTTTCATTGTCCATTTTTTATTTTTATTGTATAAACATAGTATATATCTTGCTCTTTGATGGAAGGCATTTGGTGAGGGGCCTTTCATTTAATGGGTCCTAGCTACTAGAATATATTTAAGTCTTGGTCACCGTTATTTACTTCAATCTTAGTCTAACATAGCTGCATATTTTGACAAAGTGAGTAATAAATAGCCTGAATAAACATAAAATAGAATAAAAAGCCAGACGCAGCTGCTCGTTTACAATTAGCAGTGTTTCACGAGTTGGATAATTACAATCACATGTTATTTGATGTTAAAATTGAGAAAAATGTTAATTTAACTACAAAATAATACAACTACATAACATTATTTTGATTTGGTTAATTATTCTAATTGATTTGGTGGTTTAAAAAGAAGAGGTTTAGTTTCAAATTGGATATATTAACAAATTGATTAGTCTGATTTGCACTTTTTGAAAACCTGTTATTTATTTTAATTAGTCGAGGCCCATTCTTAGTGAATATCTTTGTTTTTCATTTTTATATAGTGTAGTGCTTCATAAAATCTCTATGTTTTTTGTCAAGTTGTATTGTCTTTGTATGAAGGTTTTTACCATTCTGAAACAAAATCTTTTGATATCTCACGAAGTTTTTGAAATTGATTCTTACTGTTTAACCTTGTCAAAGATATTAATTTTTGTGTCTAATAATTGTTGGTTTAGGGTTTAACTTGAATTACATTCAGCTCAATTAAATTATATTATTTCAAAATTCAGATTGATCAAGGAAGGTTATTTATTTATTTTTATGTGTAAGATTTTATTTAGCAAATATGGGAAAGAATACAATGAAGTTTGAGGAGAGTTACAGGACTCCAAAATGAGAAGATCAAGCACATTTTTGAGCAAGTCCTGCCTTGTGGGAATTTTTTTTTTTTGGTCAAAAGGAGATATTATTAATCCAAAAGAGAAAGGAACTCTTCCAAAGGAACACCACCACCCACAAGATATATCTAAAAGACAGACCAAACTAAGGTTTTTCTAGCTAACTTATGGGCAATACAGTTATTTTCCCTATGTATATGGTGAAATGAGATATTCCCTATATATACGGGCCGCACATGAGCTAATGTTCCCTCCTTCGAAATCAATAATGAGTATGTGAAAACATGCAAAATGTTCCAACCACAATTTGTCGTTGCCTTGAGCCCTTTCAGAATAGCTCTAGCTTCAGCATCCTCCATTGATAGAGCCTTTCCAGCGGTGGAGCACTCAACCATAGAAACATGATAATATTCATCTAGAATTACCCAACCTAAGCCCATATTCTGAGAATGGAGACTCCACGCTGCATCTGAGAAAAGTTTCCACCCATTGCCAACACTAGTGATGACATGGTTCTCACGAGATGTTCTCCAATTAGGACTCCTTTGCCTGTTATTTGAAAGGCATTCCAAGACAAGTTTGGTAGCATTTTCTATTGCCTTCAAAGGAGATGGCTCTATGCATTGGAAAATCTTCCATATCTCTCTCCTTCCATATTTGCCACTGTCCAAAAACTAACCGGAATTGTGTGTCCAGACTATCATCTCTACCCACTATTGTCTTCTTGATGGCGCAGTGCCGAGAGAGACGAAAGAGAAATCAAGACAGAATCAATAATTAATAATGGTCTTTTCTAATTACATCCTAATATATTTATAAACTAATATGGCTCCTAAATTGACACTAATTAGGACTCCTAAACAAACTTGAACTCTATTCAAAACCCTAATCAAAATATAATTCTAAAATTAAATAACAATCCAAATAGAAATAAAATAAAATAATAAAATTCTAATTAGGCTTTGACACTACTCATGTATATCCTACTTCAACTCTCCCCAGCTTGAAGAACTCAGCTCCGACAAGATAGATTCACGGTATAACTCAAATAAGTCAGGGTCTAGGCGACGAAACTCATTTCCAGTAATCCATGTAGCATTAGACGTAGGATGACCTCTCCAAGAAACCAAATAACGTTGAAAACCTTCATCAATAGTAGAAACGATATCATCATCGAGCACTGTGTCAATCTGATCAGGAACAGAAGGCTGCAAAAGTGGGAGTCTCGGAACTAGAATAACAAGAGCAGCAGAACTACCTGTAGGCATACTAACTGGCACAGGAAGCTCAAAAGTACCTCGATAAGGGTATAAATTCTACACATTGGAAAGTGGACTAATATTCATATTAGTAAGTAAATCAAGAAAGTATGCATTAAGTCCAATTTTCTTAACAATACGGTATGGGCTAGAAGAATGGGCATGTAACTTCTTGAAGGAATTTATGGGAAAATGCTCAGGACGGATGTGAACTATCACATAGTCATTTTCACAAAATTCCACACTCTTACGGTGAACATCAAACATTCAATTTATAACTATCATTAAAAAGTGCAATCTTATGCTTTATATCAGCATGTAACTCATGAATGTGCTGGGTAAAAGACTTTGCAGATTTAGAGGGACGAGAATCTAGGGGTAATGAGATCAAGTCAATAAACAGGCTGACGAGGACTATATCCAAGAACAATTTCAAAAGGAGACATACTTATAAAATGAGTAATTGAACTATTATAGACAAACTCACCATGTGTCAAAATATGAAGCAGTTTAGTATTAGGTGCTTTAGAAGAAGACTTAGAAGACTGAGGTGTATCAGACATAGATATTGGCCTAGGTTTGGGTTTACTATCCAAAGGTCTAGTAGGTAGTAACTTAATAGTCTTACCCTTACACAGGTATTTTCCCTACCATGATGGGTAACATCAATATCATATAACCAAGGATGTCCTAATAATAAATGTGCTACATCCATCGGTAAAACGTCACACCAAACACTATCTCTATTGTCACTCAGAGTAATTGGCACTAAACACCGTTCAAACATTGGTAATGAAGTCTTATCAACCCAGATAAATCTATATGGTTGAGTTTAGGGCTCAAGGTTTCAGATTCATGCTGATGACACCAGAAGCAGACACACATTCATAGAACTACCCCCATCAATATCAACTTTGCAAGCCTTATCCCCACACTTGATGTTAGTGTAAAAGATACTAATACGCTTTCACTCATCTGTGGGGGTGGGAGTCAACAAAATGCAACGCATGAAATGAAGAGAACCCTGAATGTTACCCAAATCTTCACAAGCTTCCTCTCCTGAGTTTGATAGATTATCCAAGGAGGCAATGATCTGCTCATCATCCCCCTCAAAATGTGGTTTTTCAAATTCTTGTTCAATGGTAAGGGTGCGGTGAGGACAATGAGATGCAATATGACCCTTGCCATGATAGTGATGACACACAATATTAGAACCACTAGATCAAGCAGTAGAGTTCACAGAGTCACCGATTTTAGTGACACACGATCACGCATTTGGGTTACCATTGGCATTAGACTGGATTAAACCAGGTGGAACACTACTACTGGGACGAGTACTAATGGTAGATCTAGTCTGCTGGGATTTCTCGACTTGAGAAGTTACGCGCCTTTGAAAAGACAGCCTTGTGGAAAGCCTCTTCCAAAGTGTAGGGGTTATGAAGATTAACCTTCTGTTTGATCTCAGGTTTGAGGCCATTAATAAATTTTGTAACAATCACCCACGACGTCTCTAATCTGACAACATACCATGAGATCCTCAAAACGAGCAAGGTACTCGGTAACACTAGATGACATGTGGCGGAGGTTAAGCCATTGTTCCATTAGTTGCTTCCTATGATAGACAGGATAATACTTTCCTTCAGTTTTTGTTTCATCTCAACCCAAAGTATAATAGGTTCCTCACCCATACGCTCTAGGTTGTCTTGGACACTTTACCAATATGTCATGGCTAATCCTTGAAGTTTCATTTTGGCAAAGTGAACTCGTTGGTCCTCCGTCATGCCATACCACTCAAATTAGTCCTCAAGAGCAATTAGCCAGTCTAAGAAAAAATTAGGGTCGAGCTTGCCATCAAAGGAAGGAACATCAACCATAACTCTCTTAGTAATATCATATGGTTATCATGATGAGGCCTATACAAAGGGTTATTATAATTATGGGTTGCGGCCTATCATGACGTTTGATCACGAGCCTAGCATAGCGAGGGTTACCCTCAAAAAGTGGTTGGACGACATCATGAAACTCAAAATCCCTCCTAAATGAGACTTAAGAGGGACCTGAGCTAGGGGCTATCTTCCTGCCAGTAGGTCAGGTTTCCCTAGCAAAAGTATACCTAAACGAGGCATGAGACTCTAAAGGAAGAGGTAATAGACCAATGGTAGGATATGATGATCCTAATGGGGCATGCTAACAAGGACGTGCAATTGACTAGCGGCAGGACACTAACTAACCCTAGAAGGTGGGGTTGGGTTGGCACTAAATTCATCTATTGGTTGTTTTCCCAACATGGTTGCCAACTGGGATACTGTCGTTTTTAGTCAAGCAAGTTCTACATATAAGGCCTCCTTAGATTATTTTTGTGCTAGAACTTTGTTTTTGAGGTCATTAAGCTCAGCTTGAAAGGAGTTTTGGGCTTCGTAACAGGTCATTGTCATGGTATAGGAAAAAAATATAAGAGAAAAAATGTAAGTATTCACAAGTGTAATGCTGACGTGACCACAAGAAAGCAATTATTAATGTAATTTAAATTTATGCTAATATGCATGTGAGAGCTAGAAATATGCAAGGTCCTAATTTTTTTTTTTAGAATGCAAGTTAAAGGGCAAATAAAATTGGGTAAGGAAATAATTAAGAAAATAATGCAAATTGGTATGAATTAATGAATGTCATGGATGGGTCAAAAGATGTCAATTATGGTTGGATAATATATGGGTGGGTAAGAAATAAGCTAAGTTGATCAAGAATATTAATGGACCTTATGCAAACTACCCAACTACCATAGTACCACTAATAAAAATACTAAACAAATTTCAATGCAAATAAATATACCTCAAAAAGCTAAAGTAACTAAGTAAGCACAATTGGGTGGGGGTAACGGGCAGCAAGTTGCAGGCGTTTGCTTTTGAAGACACGATCCATTGGATCAAGACCAAAGTAACGGCGAAACCGTAAGGAACATTTTTTTTTAGTGCTGACATAAGGTTAGAAAATGTTGGCATTAGGGCCAGAAAAAATTGAGACCCCTCACTAGGGTCAAGAAGGTGAACACAACGACGAAGGAATATAAGGGGCCCAGATGAGGACCGTACGAACCAACTACCACGATCCCACTCCCACTTTTATAAGAGAGGGAAAACTCTCACTTATTTGCAAAGGGAGAGAATCGAATTTCCGACTTCATGTAAAAGATAGAGTTCGGATGCACACCGTTAAAATTAGCCAACGTTTGCGTGAAGAGCACTTGTTGTTGGCTAACAAATAAAGCTTACAAACCACCAATTTTTCTTCACATTACCAATAGATCAACACAAAAAGAGAAAATGTTGGGACTGAGTTTGGAGCAATGACAATAAACATAAGCAATGAGACTAATTGAGGGATTGTTTGTTTGTGGTTTGCAAGACACCGTATCACAAAAAGAAAAAGAGAAGAAAGGGAGAAAGAGTAAGGTAGAGAATAAGAGAAAAAGATAAAGGAAGAAAGAGAAAAGAGGGCAGTAGAAGAAAGACTCTGATACCAATTGATGGCACAGTGCCTTGGGACGAGAGAGAAATCAAGAGGGAATCAATACTCAATAATCAATAATCAATAATCAATAATGGTCTTTTCCAATTACATCTTAGTATATTTATAGACTAATATACCTCATAAACTGACACCAATTAAGACTCCTAAATAAACTTGAACACTATCCAAAATTCTAATCAAAATATAATTTTAAAATTAAATAATAATTTAAATAAAAATAAAATAAAATAATAAAATCCTAATTAGACATATTCCTCATGTATATCCTGCATCACTTCCATAACATTTGCCACATATCCATGAATGATCTTGCAGTAATATGGCTGATATCCAACGTAAGAGGCGATCCAAACCAATAAGCACAATAGAAATTACATCTAAAGAACAAATTTAAACAATCTTCTCGATCCTCCCCACATAGAGAACACACCAAATCCACCTTCATTCCTCTATTTCGCAGAGAAGCTTTGAGGGGCAAGAAACTGTTTCAACATTTCCATAAAAATAATTTAAGCTTACCTAGGACCTTAAGATGCCATATGTTTTTCCAGATTTTCCCATACTACATCTGTGCACTAGATGATCCCATTATTTTGTCTCCAAAAAAGCTACTTTGGGGTAATTGTCAGGCTAGGATATATTCGGATTTAACAGTATACACACTAGATTTGATGTGTTGCCAAACCAATTTATCCTCAAGCGGAAGCATAAATAAAGGGATGGCTGAAATGATATCTGCCTCTTCTTGAGAGAATAGTGATCTAAGCATATTCTACCCTGTCATAACTAATGAGTTCAAATACTTTTCTTGCTGGGCCTAATTCTGGAGAAAACGACTTGACAGTAATTGACCGAAGCAACCAAGGACCTTCCCAAATATCAATGGTCTGCCCATTTACAACTCTCCACCTAATGTCGTATTAGTTTAATTTTCTCCCTTCGATCAAACTCCTCCAACCCCAAGAAGCGAAGCACTAACGTTAACAAAGAGCATCATGGATCGGGAAGCAGGTCGCGCAATGAAACAAGAGCTACACATCTAAACAAAAGCTTCTAAAACTAGCTTTTGAAAAGTCAATACATGTTAGATTAATAGATCAGTATCACTTTAACCTTTTCAAGCTGGAAGATTTAAGACTTCTTCTACACTAAAAAACAAACTGAATAGCTTTCTAATGATGAAAATAAATGAACATTTTACTCTTTTTTTTTTTTTTTCCTGAGGGAGAACATTTTACTTTTATTCACCTCTACCATTGGTCTCTCTTGCTCTCACACGCACATATATATCAACTTAACTATACTAGTTAAATGTCTTTAAAAAGTTTATCTTAAGTTTTCATTAAAAAATTACTTTAATTATCAGTACAGTATATAATAATTTGATATTTAACTAATTTTTACTTTCCACACTTCCTAAATTTAGATTTTAATTTTTTTTTTATAATTTTGATTATTCCACCCTTCTAACTTTTTAAAGTACATTTTACTCTCAATAACTTTTTAAATTTATCTTTATTTCTATACAACTTTACCAATTTTAATCCTATCAAAAGACAAAATTATTTATTTTTTTCATAAATATTTTATTTATTTATATTTATAATAAAAGTCACCCATGAATAATTACATATATTTCCACTACTTTACACAAACACACACATGCACTGAAGAAAAGGATACAGAGAGGAACCAATGAATATTGGAGAAAGATTGTTCTGTATATTGAGAATTGTTTGATTACATGTCTAACATATATATGTTATTCTAGTTACAAATATCTCATAATTATAGAAAGAATGCTAATATCTCTCTGTTACAGCCCCTAGAATAATGCTAAGCCATATATACAAATCTCCTAATTATAGAAAGAATGTCATATATACATGATGTATAAGTATGTAAACATATCATATCAGCATATCAGTGCCTTTGGTATTATAGAAAGAATGCCATATATACAAATCCGGCAATACTCCCCCTCAAGCTGGATCAAGGGGATTAATTGAGCCAAGCTTGGAAAGAATACGATGAAAATGATCCGACGACAAGGCCTTTGTGAAGATATCTGCAAGCTAGTCATGGTTGCGAGTGTAATGAGTAACAATGGCCCGAGTCTGAACATGTTGCCGAATGTAATGACAATCAACCTCAATGTGTTTAGTCCGTTCATGAAAAACGGGATTAGAGGCAATGTGCATAGCTGCTTGATTGTCACAACAAAGCGTTATAGACTGAGAATGAGAGATACCCAAATCGGCAAGGAGAGCCTTTAGCCACATGAGTTCAGAAGCTGTGGAAGCCATGGCCCGATACTCTGCTTCGACACTTGACCATGCTACCACTGTTTGTTTTTTACTTTTCCAAGAAATCAGATTCCCACCGATAAAGATACAATAACCCGTAGTGGACTTTCGATCAAGTTGATTTCCAGCCCAATCTGCATCCGTATAGCCAAGAGTTTGAGAATGCCCGTTAGCTTTCATGAGGATGCCACAACCAATTGTTTTCTTTAGATATCGAAGAATTCTCTGAACAATATGCATATGAACCATGGTGGGAGAATGCATAAATTGACTAATAATGCTCACTGCATAACTGATATCAGGCCGTGTGACTGTTAAATAGATAAGTTTGCCAACCAATCTTTGATAATCTTGAACAGAACCTAGAAGTGCACCAGATCTATCAAGCTGCAGTTTGCTATCCAATGGTGTGCGTGCAGGTTTGCAATCCAACAAATCAACATCTCGCAATAAATCTGTCACATACTTGCGTTGATTCAAGAACAAGCCTTTGGAGGAAGTAGCCATTTCGATGTCCAGGAAGTATTTTAGCACACCGAGATCTTTAATGGAAAACTTTTGTTGGAGAACACTCTTAAGCTTACGTATAGCATCATCATCATCACCGGTAACAATTAAGTCATCAACATAAATCAAAATAATCAGTCGCTTACCCGAGTGCATGTGAACAAATAAAGAGTGATCTGCATCACTTCTCTTAAACCCAAGTTCTTCAAGAACCATACTTAATTTGGCATGCCATGCGCGTGGAGATTGCTTCAAGCCGTAAATAGATTTGTGCAATTGACACACTAACCTTGGATCAGTACCTTGCGGATGCCCCAGCGGAAGCTTCATATAGACTTCTTCTTCAAGCTCGCCATGCAAAAACACATTTTTAACATCCATTTGTGAAAGAGACCAGCCTTGATTTATAGAGACAGAAATCAAGGTACGGACAATTGTCATTTTTGCGACGGGCGCAAACGTCTCTTTGTAATCAACACCATATGTTTGAGTGAACCCTTGAGCAACAAGTCGGGCCTTATGCCGTTCAATTGAACTATCGGCTTTGAACTTAGTCTTGTACACCCACCTACTGCCAACTGCCTTTTTATCCCGTGGGAGGGAAACCACACTCCAAGTATTGTTATCAGCTAGTGCTTGGAGTTTGTCATTCATAGCATCCTTCCAGACTGCCTGTTGAACCGCCTCTTGATAATTTCTTGGTTCGGTGACACGAGAAATTTGACTGAGATAAGCAGTATAGGTAGGTGATAATTTTTGATAACTCAGAACATGATGCATGGGATGACATACCGAGTAAGCCACGTAATTGTGAAGCCTTGAAGATGGATACCGTTCACGAGGTTGATTACGGCGAGGAATAGGCGCAAGAGTTGGTGACTCATCACCCATGATCACTGCTGGCACTGGGACAGGACCCACAGGTATGGTGGTAGTGGGTGCATGAGCTGTGCAAGGCACATTATTACCATTAGCAGTATCTGCTGAAGAATGCTCGGTAGAGACAGCTTGGGGCACAACTGGTGGTACATCAGCTGGAATGGGGAGTGGAAACAGGTCATGCTCCCCCTGACTAAGAATATCATTTGAGTTGCTGAAATATGACACTGCTTCATTGAACCGAACATCTCGACTAACCATGAGCTTCTTTGTAACAGGATTATAACATTTATAACCTTTCTGTGTAGGGAATAACCCAAAAATACACATTGGACAGCCCTTGGTTCCAGTTTATCGTGCTGATGAGACTAAATGTGAACATAGCAGGTGCACCCGAAGACTCTGAGATGAGAAAAGCTTAGAGTTTTTCATGTCAACAACTCAATAGGAGAATTAAACTGCAAAATTCGACTAGGCAAGCGATTAAGTAGATAAGTTGCCGTAAACACTCCTTGTGACCAAAAAATCTTGGGAACATTCATGCCCAACATCAGTGTTCTAGTTTTGTCAAGTAGATCACGATTTTTCCTCTTCGCTATACCATTTTGTTGTGGAGTCCCAACACAACTAGTATGGTGAATAATGCCATGCATGCTCAAGTATTGTGTCATGATATGTGTCATAAATTCAGTACTATTATCTGATCGTAGAACATTAATCTTAGAGGAAAATTGAGTGATGACTAAGTTTTGAAAGTCTTGGAATACATGAGCAACTTCACTTTTGGATTTTAAGAGATATAGCCATGTAAAACGAGAGTAATCGTTAACAAATGTTACAAAATATTTGTATCCATCAAATGATTCAAGCACTGGACCCCAAACATCCGAATGTACCAAATCAAAAATTTTATTTGAACGTGAATCTGAAGAAGAAAAAGGTAATCGAGTAGATTTTGATAAAGGACATACATCACAATTTAATGGATGTTTATTCAAAGCGGGAAAAAAGTTTGGATAAAATGGGCACCGAAAGATGAGCTAAGCGTTGATGCCACAACTCTTGAAAAGAAGACAAGCAAGCATATGCGTGGGGTTCTTTGGACAAATAAGCATTCTTGGAAAGATAATAGAGTCCTTGATAGAAGAATCCTTCACCAAGCGTCCTCTGGGTTATTAGATCCTGAAATACAACTTTGTTAGGAAAAAAGATGACACGACAATTTAGACTGGCTATTAATCGGCCAACTAAAAGTAGTTGAAATGGAAATGAAGGCACATAAAGAATGGATGATGAAATGGAGTTTGAAAGTAACTTAGTCTTGCCGTGGCCAACAACACTCACACTCTTACCATTGGCTATGGTTATGGTAGATGAAGGATAGAAAAACTCAAAATCAGTCAAATTTCTAGAGATATTAGTTACATGATCAGTGGCACCCGAATCTATAACCCAATAATCATGCACATTACTAATATTAAGAGCGAGACAAACGACATTTAATATACCTGACACATCTTCAGAAGACAAGTTCTTATTTTCAGCAAGAAATCCCGCAAATTGACCAAGCAAGGCCGAAGAATTACCAATCTCATTCTTGTCAACAGCATCGTGTTTGGCCTGAATGTAAGTAGCAAACTGTGGCGACCCCGCGCCCCGGACCACCAACCCCGCAGGGAATGGCCTGCGGAATGCCGGGGCGGGACGCCCGGCGTAGGCATCTCCGACCACTCCTCAACTCCCGTGAGGTGGTTGAGACCCTACGAGCCTTATCTCAAACAACGACATAATATCAAAAGGTACTAAACAAAACTACCCACCGTATTAATCATCAAAGACAAGAGATAATCCATAAAAATGAACCATAAATAAAATCATAATCCCTACAGTCCATTAAAATTGACATACACATAAAGTCCAAAATTGTGGGTACAAATAAAAACCGTCATATGCCCACATGGTCTATCTAACAAGTCCCAACTCACCCATACTACAATGTGGTAAATGTTATAATTACATAATCCAAAATATAATACTTCATAATTTAAAACACAATTCAATCAAAATGCCTCTCAACTCACATAGAGGCCCTGGATTCTCTCGCAGGCAAGGCCGTTAAGATATAACTACTCATTTGCCCTTATTCGGGACAGAAGGACCTGAAAGAGGAAAATGAGGGTGAGCCAACGGTGCCCAGTGAATAGAATTCAAATATGCTATCAATACTCATCAATAAATATCATGTATGCATGTCAATGTGTAGCATGATTAAAAGCTCATAACATATAGATATCAAGCATTTATAATAAGTTCGATGCAAGTAAAAGCTTATCAATTTGGATCCACATTCCACATGCATTGGGTTACTAGTGCACGTCTATTTCACCGTACCGTTGACCCCAATCATTTCCTTTCATAAAACCCTCCTATGACAATGTTAAGTCCCCCTATTAGCCAGATAGATGGGCCCAACCAAAGTCATAAGGTTTTCTCAAATCAATGCATCATTCAAAACATTAGAACACATTCATGCTTTCAACATACAATATATATAAGTGATATGATGACATAAAAGATATAATCATAAATGAAGTCTACTCACAACCAAGCCTCGCGAGAGTATTTCATCACACACGACCACCAAACCGAATCAAGATCCTGAAAAATACATCAATATTCTACCATACATCAATTTCTATGCTCAATCACATAGACATTACACATCAACCCTAAATCAACCCACGTATAAACAATAGGCCTAAATCCCATCTAATCCCATCATTCAACTCAAATCACATGACTTAGGCCTCTAATGCATAGTTCTCATACATAAACCATTCTATTAATCAAAAATACTGATTTTCAATTCCTTAGGCATAAACATGCCCAAATTGGGTCACTTGATCACAAGTAGGCCTAACCCATGATATGGTCACAACCACCAAATCAGTAGCATAATCAAGCCTAATCATGCTTAATTTAACATAAGTTACATCAATTCAATGATTCTAGGCCAAAAGCATCAAAAACCCTAAAATAAGAAATTTTTCATACTTAGGTCATATTGCCGATTTACACTAGGTCACCATGTTCAGCCATGTATATCACTAATTTTGCATCATGGGTTCATCAACAATGGCAACTAGGTCAACATAGTTGACATGCAAACTATTTGGAAAGGTCTAAGTTCATATTCTAAATTTAGGTCTAATACAAGCAACCCTACCAATTCTTCATTTAATATTCTATTCAGATGTATCAATCTACCAACAGAAATATGTAATCACAAAATCAACCGTACAGATTGAAGTATGTGAAGAAAGAAATATTCTGTCCAAATATCAGCCCAATCCAACGGTGGACCGAAAATATAAGTATCTTTCATGAACAAGTCTCTAATCAGACAATTTCTCCTTTCCTGCTGCAAATACTCAAACTCAGAGGACTATATCACACAAAATACTAAACACATAAACATCTCCACCGTTCATAATACAGAAATATCAGTTGTAAACTACATACCCAACTTTGATATCCATCCAACGGTATATTGAGGAGATCTATAAGTTTGAGTGAAACAGCGTGAGAAATCCAAACTTTCTGACCAGCTTTGTTTGAGAGGTTAGATATCTCAGAAGAAACCTCTGATCAAGATCTCCACCGGCCAGAATGAATAACCATAAGCTATGAACTTGCTGACAAATTTTGAGCTCAATCTGACCATATATCCCAAAGATTCAGTACTTTGATGAAAATGTCGCAGAGATCTTCCTCCTGCAACTCCCTCCTTCTTTCTCTTCTTCTTTCCTTTCTCTTCTTTTCTTTCTCTTCTTTTTTTCCTTTCTCTCCACTCACCTCTTTCTAGCACTTCCTTGATTCCCTCCTTTATTCTCTCCTTGATTCTCTCTTTGATTCCCTCCTTGATTCTCTCCTTGATTCCCTACACTCATTCTAGCACTTCCTTGAGGGCATGGGACACTTGTCCACTTTCATGCACCAACCTTCACATGTGTTGGTCTCATACTACCCATACCAACCACATGTACTTTAACCAATTTCATGCTTCCATGTATTTTAAATGTCCAATCCATTTAATACACCAAACTTTCATTCTCATTTATCCTTTTATTCAATCAATCCTAACTCATATCAATTCATGGTTTAATGGGCCCATGCATAAATAATAACATATGCATTATAATTTAATTTAACATGACCCATATACAATTTATGATACACATATTTATATACATTATCAAGCATCAACTATACAAACATTAAACAACCATCAAACAAACATCAAACATATCAAGGCAACGCATAGAGTTTGGGCAAAGTGCAATTGGGTTATGGGCTAGATGAAATAATTTTTGGGGCGTCACACAAACTCATTGATAAGATTTATAGGACTAGAAGTAAACCTAAATAACCCATCAGATGGTGGTGCAGATACAAGGTTGGCTTGATATCCAGATAATGGACCACGTTTCGGGCCTCCTTTGTTTGCAAACTTGGATTTGAGGTCTGGGTGAAGAATCCAGCATCTATCCACAGCATGGCCAATGTTGCTACAATGGCTACACTTCAATTCATTCCTTCTAGCCTTGTTCCCTCTGTCATCTGGACGTCGTTGAGTGGAAATATAGGCTCGTGTGTTAGATATATCTGATTTAATTTTTACGGACATAACCTTTTTTCGGGTTTCTTCACGTTGGATAGTAGCACAAACACTTGCAAACGTCGGCAACTCAGAATTCATGAGAATGCGGCTACAAAGATCTTCATAATCTGGGGTTAGATTTGCCAACAACTGGAAAATATTGTCTTCCTCAGCCCTTTTCAACAAGATTGCCGAGTCAGTGGTATGTGGTCGATAGACCGCTAACTCATTCCACATGGTCTTCATGCGACCAAGAAACTGAACAAAAGGTTTACCTTCTTGTTGGAAAGAGACAATATCCTTCTTGAGTTGGAACACCCGTGCAGAATTATTATGATTTCCATAAAACTCTTTTACGGCACTCCATAAATCCGCAGCCGAGTCGGAATAATTGAAAATCTTAGCAATATGTGGCTCCATCGTAAAAAGCAACCACGATTGGACCATCTGATCATTAGCAAACCAAACCTTGTATTGAGCAGACTTGACATCCGGAGCGGCATTGCTCTCATCGATAAAATCAATCCGTGATCTCCCACCAAGAGCTATTGTCACTGCCCTCGACCAAGGAAGATAATTAAAATCATTCAATTGAACCGAGCATAATCGCTGATTCGAATTGACATCAGAAGAAGAAGAAGATAACGGAACAGTAGAACTTTCCGTGTTGGATGGAACTATTTCTGCCATTTTTGACAGAATAGAAACAAGAACAATCGAATTTTTTTTTTTTTCAGAAAGAGAAGGAAAGTTTCATTAAGATAAACCACCAATATTACTCATCGTCATATCAAGATCCACCATGTGATTGAATGGATAAAAAAAAAATCCAAAAAAAAAAGGAACTTTGAGCATCACTTTCTCAATAATATTTAATAACACGGGATTGAGTGGAAAACGGATAAAGGAGGAATTAACTCTCACCACATTTCAACGCCAGCATCAACAGAGTCAATAGCTTTCATTAATTCCGGCAACAACACACTCACGACACTGGCAACAACACGCACATAATGCTGTAATCTTCACCGCCCCACAACACTTAAACAAACACAATTTTTTGCTCTGATACCATGAAGAAAAGGATACAGAGAGGAACCAATGAATATTGGAGAAAGATTTTTCTGTATATTGAGAATTGTTTGATTACATGTCTAACATATATATGTTATTCTAGTTACAAACGTATCTCCTAATTATAGAAAGAATGCTAATATCTCTCTGTTACAGTCCCTAGAATAATGCTAAGCCATATATACAAATCTCCTAATTATAGAAGGAATGTCATATATACATGATGTATAAGTATGAAAACATATCATATCAGCATATTAGTGCCTTTGGTATTATAGAAAGAATGTCATATATACAAATCCGGCAATATGCACACATATGTTAACGAGTGATGATGTAAATACTAGGTAGTCGATGATGACAGTATGATTCAGTCACCACAATTGACAAATTCGTAGTTAACTGAAAGAGCGCCAATTGTATTGTCAGTTCCGTTAGTGTCTAGATGTCTGAAAACTCCCACATCCAAATCCAGGCCTCCATTGCTACAACGATCCATAGTCCTCTCTATTGTCTGCGCCCCAGTCCTAGTGGTTCTCACCTGCATGATATATGCACCCAATTTTCTTAATTTAATTAATTAATTCATCAACTCTTTATGCATTAACAAAATTAAATTGATTCCCAATAGCACTCTTTCTTTCTTTTTTTGTTTTTGTTTTTTTTTTTTTTTGTTTGAAAGTTGATATCATGAGTAAGTATTTTTCTCAAAATATATATATATATGGCAAAGATCGATGTCTTTTTAATTTTAAAATGAAAATGAAAATAAAGAAAGACATAAACTATATAGAAGTAAAAAAAAAAATCCTAAATTAAAAGCAGACAACCGTGAAAATTAAATAATAGCTTTTAAATTTTATATTATTAAAAATAAACTCTTTGAATAAAAGATAATTAAGTAAACAGTTAAAGCAAAATAATAATAATAATAATAAATACCAAGATTATCCTGTAGATATAGATTATTAGATTCCCTTTGTTTCTTCTTTATTCGGAAACTGGAATAAGATTTAAAAGAGAAATATAGAAAATATTTTTTTTATCATATTTCCTACATAAAATCAGAAAAAAAATATTTTTTAATTCAAGAGGCTTTTTCCCATTCTTTTTTTTTTTTTGGTTTTTATTATTCAGAAACTGGAATAAGATTTAATAGAGAAACATAGAAAATATGTCTTTATCTATTAATTTTTTTAAAAAAAACATCCTACATAAAATCTGAAAAAATATATTTTTTAATTCAAGAGGTTTTTTCATTTTTTTTTTGGTTTTTACTATTCAGAAACTGGAATAAGATTTAAAAGAGAAATATAGAAATTACTTTTTTTATCATATTTAATTTGTTAAAAAATATTTTACTAGTTTCCTACATAAAATCTGAAAAATATATTTTTAATTCAAGAGGCTTTTTCCTATTTTTTGTGGTTTTTATTAATCCAAATCACAAACCACGAAAAAGGCCATGTGACAATACGTACCTAGGGTAACAATTTGTGTTGCAATATCATAATCGGTCGTGCCATATTCGTGCATAATAAAATATATTGTAAACTCAAACACGACACGTTTAAATAACGTGTCATTATATGTAAACTCAAACCCAACACGTTTAATAAACGAGTTAAACATATTAACTTGTTTATAACCCTTAAAGCTTAAACAAGTTTATTCTAACCTATTTATCATATATAAATTATAAATTAACATATATATCAAAAATTTAAAATCATAATTATACAACCATATAGTAAAGACAAAATAAAATATTATAAAGTTAGAGTCTTCACACATTATATAAGTCTCAACACAAAATATAATCGTGTTAAACGGGTCAATTTCGAGTTTAGCAAGTCGACCTGCTTTTAACTTAAAATTTAATTGTATCTAATCGGGTTTAATCTATTTTGACCTACAACTGTTTATGCAAAACTCAAACCCGTTTATTTAGTGTTGGCTTTGAGTTGTGTTATCGTGTCGTGATCTATTGCCACCCCTATACATACCCTTAAGTATCTGCCACAGGAAGCTTGGTCGCGAGGACCGACAGGGCCACAGAAGGCTGTCCATCCATATTTTCTTCGCCATTCAAGTGGCTTATTGGCGTCCCATGTAGCACAGTAAACGCTTGCTCTCAGATAGTCCCAACCAATCGATGCAGGATTGTATGGACAGTTCATGGCACACAAGTTGGCACTCTAAGCAATACCACCGCCAACCAACACTCCAAATACTACTATTGCTATCACTCGTAGTGATAGCACATTAGAATCTGCTCTTCTTCCCATTCTTTTATGCTTTTTCTTATATAATTGCAGTGGAGAAGATGATGGAGGAGAGGCTTCAATTTATACAACTGGATTTGGTGTGTCTCCATCACTAAAATACTATTTTAGTCATTTATTTGTATTATTATGGTAAGAAAATTAGAAAACTGAGTAACTGCATTGACATTTACTACTAACATAAATTGATAGATGTTCAAATTAGGGTTGTTAAATGGTATTGGCACCTAAGTCGTATATAAAATATATTAAAATTTTCAACTGTGATATATTGAAAGACATTTTTAGGATGCCTTGCAAAAGAAGAAGAGGAGAAATTGTTGGAACTTTTGAGAAGAGTGGAATTTAGTAAGGATTAGCGTGTGGAAATGGGTTAATAGTAAGCTAACAAGAAGATAAGGGCTAGAAAGAAAGTCCCAGAATTAGACACGTGCTAGGATGGACAAATGACAAAATTCCAGATCAAGGTCAAAAAGGTCATTTTGAAAGAGTGGTGGTGGTGGTGTTTTTTTTATTTATTCGTCTTCGTTTGTCGAAGGTCGAGGACGGACGCTTATCTCTAAGATCTTTGGGCCTCCTACTTAAAAATCAAAGGTTCCGCCAAAAGACATTTCTTTGGGAGCTTATATTTTAATGCATCAGCCAAACTCACTCTACCAACCTTTTTAACTGCTAGTAAAATGACAGTGTTTTCATAAAATCACATTTAAGTCCAAGCTTACATCCTTTATAAAATCCATCTCCGGTGAATCTCATTATGGTTAGAACTTAACCTAACAAGTATTAAAGGACCATAATGACATTTATTGTTGATGTTAATCAACAAAAGACTACATCCAATTGTCAATCAAGAATACAACCACGTCTAAACAAATAGCTACAACCGATTGTCCTCAAAAGGCGACAACCAATTATTAAAGTTATGGAAGGTCACATAGGTTACATACCCCAAAATAACAAAAAGTTACAACTCAAAAGGCGTCACCCGCAGGGAACACTAGAAGTTCAGAGTTCGTAACTAGTGATTTGTCCAAAATGAATCAATGCGACATAATGCCAGGTAAGAGAACACCTTATGGAGAATATACACCTCCACATAGTAAGTGGGACAACCAAGCAACAAGTCTTTAAACAAGCTACATAACGCATTTTGTTCTTATATTCGTGATGACTCCCCTCTCGTATGAGTCATTACAACACACCAAAAGGGTTAGGAGAAACAATTAATGATTACCCCAGACAATCTGAAAAGTAAAAACGTCATACAATGACAAGATTGAGGCTTACAAAATGAGTCCATGTGTTTGGAATGCAAGTATGTCATATATATTGCCGAAGCCTGTAAAAAGTAAGCTCGAGGACTATTCCTCTCATTTATAACTTTAAAATGAAAATAGGATTTTCATAGCTTAAAGAAACGTAAAAATTACACAACTTTAGAACTTAACTCTTTTTCACATTTCCCATTCTATCCATTAAGGGGTTACAAAAATGTCATGTCTTATTCTATGAGATAACGCAACAAGAATACATTAGCATTGGCCACCTATTTTTGCATATCGTCTGTTGATATACGAGATCACACTTCTACTTAAACTCACATGAGGGTGTCAGAAACCAACAAACCAAACAATTTCAATAGCAAAACAAAAACTGTCTTGATCATCACAAAGGTAGAGACCGCAAGTACCAAGCAACGTTTATGAGAAAAAAAGAAGATAGTTGCAAATAGTCACGAGCTTAACACTACGCAAGCATAAGACAAACATCGATAATTTAGTTTAGGAAGTTAAAGCAGTAACATCTAAGATAAAAGGGGTTAAGTGTTCTAGACAACTAGCACAACCAAAAGTTTACAAAACATGCTAGGCCAACATGAAACATAGTTGCAAAACAATAAAGTCATAAAAAACAAGGACCCCCCAAGCTTCATTGTAGGCTCATCTTTACTTTACATATGCGTGTTTGAAAGTAATTAACAATATACTTGTTTCTCTTTCGCATGGTGATAAGTCCATAAAAATGCGTATTTTTACTCCTAAAAATAATATTTTAGGTTAGAAAATTTAGGAAAGGGTTTTGAATAGTTAAAAAAAAAGAAATAGGAGAAAATAGAGTTTTGTAATGTTTAGACTATTTTAGGAATTTTTAGTTAAGTCCTTAGTGGATTAGGGTTAAAACTTACAGGAAAATTATATTAATAAAATAAAGTGTCCAAACTTATTTAGTTCTACACTCCTTGCACCTAATGGAGTTAGCTACCATAGAACCCAACAGTTACCCCTACTTGTTCGACACTATACTTCGATTTCGCCCTTCTAAAAGGAACATCGACTTTCACAATTCCATCTCTATTTACCAAAACTACTAGAAATGTTTCAAAAAAAGTATAGGCATACGACTCACAAGAAACTTCCTTGTATCCCCATGAATCCGATAATACTATGCTCTTGTCGTACAACAACACAACTCCTTTGTGGGCTTCATAACAGGAAATGATAATTTTGTTATTAGTGATATTTTCGAATATAGAATTTTCAGAATATATATATTAGAATATCTAATATAGAATATTCTAATACTAATATGAATGTGGAAAATATACTGGATTAGTCAATTCAAATTGGAATTTTGAATTGATCCATAATCGTTTAGGGGAAATAATGAATGAAAAGCGTCCATTGTCTAATGGATAGGACAAAGGTCTTCTAAACCTTTAGTATAGATTCAAATCCTATTGGATGCACTTTTTTCCATCTATTTTTTAGATATCTATGTCAAGACAGATAGTTTGTTTGATCAATAATGGAATAATTTCTTCATATTCATAGGGATAGGTTATGTTATGAGATAATTCATAGACCATACAAATTGGAATCGTATATCATTGAGATTTTCGTTCTTTCTTTTTCTCACCGTTTTATTTATCCACTTGAAGTACGATGCCAGTATTCACAATCTTCACTTCTCTATTGTATTGCTCAATACGTTTATGGATAATATTAATAATTTTGTTAGCTTGAAGGGTTACCATGAATCTTTCTTTATTTTTTTTTTCAGCAAAAAAGGTTCAAAAATGCCGAATCTCGCCTCAATCATCATTTGTTAGGACTCTTTGGAGTAAGTTCCTTGGCTTGGACAAGGCATTTAGTTCATGTCGCTATTCCCGCATTCAGGGGGAGTATGTTCCATGAAATAATTTCTTAGATGTATGTCACACCCCGATTTTTAAAACTTAAATTTATAGTAAAAATAATAAATATTTTGATTTTATCAAGAAAGATCACTGAGAATTGAGGCGTAAGTTGTATCCATCTATTTTAACCTCAAAATCTTTACACAAATAGAAAATTTTAATAATACTATTTATATTCAAAATAAAGTCATAAGTTAAGATAGATGAATACTCTTTAAATTTCCATGCCAAGGACCATATGCTTTTACTATACAAATTTTCATATTGAACGATGAGAGTCTTTACCTCTGTCCATCATTTGTGGACCTAACATTTGAAGATATTCACTAATTTAAAGCAACAAATTCAAGTCCAAGGCATTCACCCATGAAATAAATCACAAGGTTTTTACTAACTGTAATAATGTTCACTAAAATTTTGATTGTCAATACAACCCATTTAAATAATAAAATTTAAAAATCAAATAAAAATATTCAGCCCCGCCACCACAATACTAATCAAATAATTAACCCACCCCTACTACTATGAACTACGCCACAAACTCGCGATTTTATTCTCTTATGTACCTGCATGTGGAAAAATAAGAGTGAGCTTGAAAGCCCAGTGGGTCATCTAAAACCATTCACAATAGTTTATTAAGATATATACACAAAAACATTACAAACAAGTTTCACACATTAATCGTTGCAGCATTTGATTGTTTGAGTCGAGAATTCCATCATGTTCCAAATCACGTACCTTTAGGGAATCAAACCTCAGGTGGCACTACCCAAAATTAAAAACTCGTTGGCAATATTCATTATGAATAATTTTCCTATAATAATCATTGACGATATTCATTAGAATAACTACTCCAAAATAATAATTTGCTATATTCTTAAGAATAACTGCCCTATAATAATCATTGGCGATATTCCTCAGATTAACCGCCTCATATGTGTTATTCTTATCTTAATTGTATTTTTTAATGATGTCATAGTATCATACATACCACGTAAATATGATATATTACTTGTATTCACATGATATGCTCAAACTCCATAACACATGGTATCATATCACAATGCCAAATATAATAGCATTCATGCATGAATTTTATTATAACAATTATGTTAATACTCTCATGCCATATATCTCGTCATCAAGCTTCATAAAGTACACATGAAGTTCACGCATCCAACATCAACTCGAGACATCAAATCATACACATACACTATTATCATGGCCAACAATCACAATATGTACAATCATGTAAGATAAGCATCCATGAACAATCTAATGATACTATAAATCTAATTAATTTAATGTTCCTATCTACATATCGAAATAAAATATTGTAAAGGCATATAATCTTTCGCACCTAAATCGTTAGATTCTAAATCACTTAAATTCTTTATTACACATAGTACTCAACTTGTACACGTATATTACGTTTATGTTAATATAAATACTCATAAGAACAATTATGAGTGTAGAGATATATAAATATATAATGGTGGTACTTATAACCTATAATATATATATTATATTAATATTTAATGGTGGTGGTGGCTATATTATATATATATACCCATGTGAATATGCGGTAAGGTATAACCCCACATAATAAGTGATATGATATTTAATCTATGGTGTGGTTGTTTAAAGGATTAAAGTATGAATGACTGATATCTAGAATATTAAAGTAATATTTAAATGAGTTCGTGTTTTAAAATGTATGATGTCCGTTATATGAGTGAGATGAGATTTCGGTGGTGTGTGTGGGGTCATTTTAAAAACATATATGTGATATATGATATACATTATAATGTGTTGAATGGCAGCACGTGAAAGGTTTGGTGAAATGAGTGCTTAAAGAATGGTATACGTGGGTTACTGGTATTGATAAAATAGGAGAATGAGATGGCGGTATGCAGGGGAGTGGTGGTGCACGGTGGCAACAACATCGCCATTGGTGCTGCTTCTGCTGTTGCGTTGACGCAAAACAGAGCATAGAAGAATAACAAAAGAAAGAAAAGAAAGAAGAAAGTAGAAGAGAAGATGCTCACCACTCCCTGGTTTGCTTTTGTTGGTTCTCTAGCCCCACTTCCACGTTTCTTGGTTACTGATTCGAGAGAAGTGGAGATTGAATAAGATGGAAGAGATGGTGCTGGGTGTGACGACTGGGCAAGGTCTTCTTATTTATGTAATAGGGTTAGGGTTTTGCAATGGTGATTTGGTTTCTAATATTTCGTCTTGCATAAAGTAGATTTGGAGTGGATTAAGGAGTGATTTTGGTTACTTCTAATAATATTGTTGGAAAGGAAAGCAAAAAAAATTGTAAAATTTCAAGCATGTGCCAATTTATTGACCAATTTTTCTCACTTTCTTATATTGACATCCAAAATTTTCAGGGTATTACAATGCATTACCACATCCCTAAGGGTTAGGCCCAATTTTTATAGGTTAGTGGAATCTTTATCTTCAAAACAAATTCCCCCCTTTTTTTGAGGATTTTGTTATGATATTTTTTACTTTAGAACATATATTAACTCACATTTCTTTTTCGATCATTTCAATTGTAATTATAATTTAAGAGATGGAATTCTAACCTTGTGTCAAGACCTACGGGCCAAGGGACAATCTCAGGTAGATAGTTTCTATGGGGCGTAAGCTTCCCAAAAGGTAACAGAGGTGTGCAAAGGTTTCCTCGGGCCAGACGAAGATTGGCCCTTGAGTTCAAAAGATGAAAGTCTAACACAGTTTTGAATGAGAGAAAGAAGTGGGGAATTCTCTTTTCGACTCTGACGCAGCTTCAACCACTTGAATTTTCGATATTCTTTTTTATTCCTCGTCAAACGAATGACATCTTCTTCATAAAATTGTGAAACTTGATTACAAAAAAAAGTCTCAAACTTGTTTTGATGATTCTAATAGTTGTTTTTTAGTGTTTTGACTTTTATTTTCAGGTTTCCATAGGTTGGAGATGTCCAAGTTCCTTGATTTAATTGAGGTTGCACAAATTTCCTCTGACCAAGATACACTGGATCGTAGTTGCTGGAAAAGGATTCTTCCCAAAGTTTTCATTAGTTATGTCATATACCAATAGAAAGATCTTGAAGAAACCTTTCCAAAAAGCACAAGATCACTTCATTTCAAGTTTGTTTGGCCCAGTTCCGGATTGTCTAGTATTCGCCCAGTAATCAAAGGAGTGATAAAACTTTGACTCAAAATTATTTGGAGGACTTTTCAGCATGTTTGAAGCCCATAGATAAGGACACATGTCAAATGATTAAAGAAGTCTAAAAGAGTTGAAGAATGGATACACATGAAGAGTTAAAAGATTGAATCAAACTCATAAAAATCAAATCTCGTCTTTCAGTGTTATCCCTACTAGAAGTTGGCTTAAACTTGTTTTCTTTGGCTTGAAAAGCCTATAGATAGACCCCTAGGCATCTAACTTTGATATCCCTCTTCTTTTTCCTTTTCTTTGGTGTTTAGGTTAGTTTATATTTGTGTTTTATTGCTTTAAAGATCAAGGAGGGGAGATAGTGACAATTTCCAATCTTTGGTGCTTTTAGGTTATAAATTTTATTATTTCTTAGTAAAGTTTTGTCTTATTTTTTAGTTTTTTTTGTCTTTCAATTCTTGTTCTCCATTTTATTTATTTGTTTTGCATTTATTCTCTTTATTTACATACCTTGTCCTGAATTCCATTGTTTAATATTATTAATAATTTTATTTTTAAAGTTTGAGGTTTTTAAAATAGTTTTTTAATATTTAGGGGTATCTTTATATAAATATTTTGCATGGTCCTTAGTTATTTTTTGTTATTATTGCATTATTTAATTTTATGTTAAAAAATAGGTCACTTTTAATTTTCTTTTGACTTGGATTAATCTATTTTAAGTTAATTTGATTTTAAGATTTGTGCTTCAAAAGTGATACCAATCCTCCAGGGTTCGACCTTGGAAGTGTTACAATTACCTTGTACGTTTGCAAGTATTTTTCTCAACAAGTTTTTTGGCACCGTTGCAGGGGATTGGTGCTAAAAATCACTTTTTACTAGTCTCGAGTTTAATTTACTTAAGTTAGGGTTTTTCATGATTAAAACATCTAGTTATAAATCTTTATTGTTGTTCATGTAGAAACATCCTTTAGGGTTACAAGTCGCATTAATTAGGGTTTTGTATTGCATGCTTGTTTGATAAGATTTTGTTTGCGATCAATTTTTTCATAAATTACTAGTAAAAGGGCACGTCCCCAATTAAGATCAGGGGTGGATTTCATCACGACTCCTGACCTTAAATTAGGTTAACCACCATCTATGCGTGTACCTAAGCTAGTAGATTAGGCTAATTAAAATCAAATATAAACCGACCTTAGGTTTTGTACCGAGCTCATTAGAAAAAAATTGGGCATAAATTGCACCAATTTCGCTGGATTGGGCTAGTTTGTCTACAAAAGCCTTGTCCTCGGTAACATTGAATTGTGAAAAATGAAGTAGCTTTGCTACTCTAGGAGTCAGGAACTTAAGCGGGACCTTTGTGACCCCACCCTACTGTTCGCCCAGTTAGATGTCCAAGAGGTGGGGGGGGGGGGGGCGAATTGAAAAAATTGCAGGTTATACCTTTTAATAATAAACACAGAAAAAGTAATAGAAAATAACAATGATGAACAAAAGAACACAAATGATTTATAGCGGTTGGACTCTTGCTTACCTCCACTTCGATTAGGATTTTCTCAAACTTCACTAACCAATCCTCTTAACGGGTGAGGATTAAACCGTTACAGATTTCTCAACTTCCGGGTGTGAGAACAACTGTTACACAGTGAGCTAAACCAAGCTCAAGTGACTCCCCATCACTTCACAATAAACAATACATATATGAAATGTCAATTCCCTTACACAATCAAAGTAAATGACTTACAGAGCAAATTAACCTCAAATGAATTTGTTCAACAAATGGATAAAGTTTAAGCTCGACTGACAATGAGGTTACCTTTTTTGCCTTCGTTGGACTTTCAAAGATTTTGAAATCACAAGCGATAAATCCAAAAAGCTTTTGAATCGAAATATGTAACAATACTTTTGTTCTCTTTTCAAAGATAAAAATCGACTAAATTTCAAAGAGTTTTGAGCGCAAATTTCAAGTATTTTATGTATGTATGAGCAACGACTTAAGTTGCATATATATAAAATGTGTTAGGGTTTCAATCTCCCTGAAACCCTAGAACTTTAATTTCAATTTCAAATGCAACGGATAAGTTTATTCACCGAAATAGAGTTAACAAAGATGTTGAAAATTTCTGTCAAAATTGTGTTTACACGAAAATAACAAAATCTCAGAAAGTTGATAGTTCACATAGATGAAACAATTGTTTTTCTAACACGTGATTATGAGCGTCCTATAGCTCTTACAACGTCCTGCAAAGTTAAAGTCCAAAAGACACAACTTGCTTTTGAGCGTTCTGAAGTAACAGTAGCATCTTGAAAGAATGTCAACTCGAGAGTGAGTTGAACTCAGTCAGTTCAAGGAGGGCTTTACTTTACTTGAGTGTCCTATAAGAACTTGCTCCCAGATTTTCCAGAAATCTTGAGCGTCCTGTAACGATAGGAGCATTTTGCAGTGTAGGCTTGAATTTTAAGTGAATTGGCCACTGCTTGAGCGTTGTGAGTGTCCTACTTGACACTCATAAAAATTTAATTATTTTTCCATTTTGAAATCCGATGAAATAAATCAATCTTTATACACTTCATATTAAATCAAATGAACAAAGATCATTTAGAGAGTTTGAAATTCATTTGAAACCATTCGAATCAATCAATCAAACTCATTTTCATCGAGAATCGAAATCATGAAACTTTATGAAAAATTCATTTTGAAAACTTTGATAAAACGATGAATTTGCTGAATGCGAATCAACTGAAGCTTTACAAACCTAAGATAGTCTAAACAAACTAAGAAGTAATTACAGTAGCCTCTAATGCTTGAGCTTTGTCCAACGCGATCTTCATTTGACTTGATAACTCTTTAGCAAGCTTTTGCATTAAGCTACATATATCATCATCATATAGAATATGACTTGAGATGTGGTTTGTAATCATCAAAATATCTCTCATGGGTCATGAGGGTTAATGTAGTACCACCTACCACCTAGAGGCTCACCTAGTCAATTGGTTTGAAACACCGGGTTGGAGGCTTATGGCATTTTTCATAGGAGCTGTCTAGTTATTTTTAGGTGTGAGTCATACCCATTGATTTCATTGATTTGTGGAGTTGTGTGCTAGTATCACTAGGTTTGTTTTGTTGATTTCCTTAAGTCTAGGTCCATATTAGGTTCAGTCATTGTTTAATATGGGTCTTAGTTGTCCAAATTTAGGGTCATTTCTCATTTGTCAAGTGTAGGTCTAGCTTAGTTTAGGTAGATGCCCTATTAAGGGCTTGGGATCCATCATATAACCCTTATAATGAGGTTTGTTTAATATGTTCAGGCCCAACCCATCATAGTGGTCTTTGCCCACATAGTTCATCTTATCATGCGTATCATTGGGATCAAGCATATTGGGGCCAAATTAATGTATGTGATGCACATGGGAACCCTACCAATAACTTCTACTCAGAGTCCTATCATCAAAGTTATGGTAGCTACCCAGACTCTTATTGGCCTGAATGTTCCCATTTAGGAGGCTTATACAATGATCTCATAACACAACCCTCTCCTTGTTATTATACCCCACTTGAGTCATTGCCCCAACAACACATAGGGTCACCTTTGGAAGATACCATGTATTTACTTATGGAGAGTACCCTTCAGTTTCAAATTCAAACTAAACAATTTCAAACTGAAACTACAAAATCTTTAGAAAAGTTGACAATAAAATTGGGTCAAATAATTGAAAACTTTGAATAAGAGAAAGGTCCATACTTTAGTCAGCCCAAACCTAGTTTAAAAGATAAATATGAACCTATCTTGAGTCTGAATATTGAACTAACATGCGAAGAGGTTCTCCATAATTAGGTATACTTGACTGCAGAGTCTCATAATCTTGAGAATAAGCAAAGCATTTTGATAGGTACCATAGGTAGGGAACTCCTTGTGGTTAATACCCTCGAGCCAGTATGTGAAAACCCTTATGTATCTATACCCTTAGCTTCTTAGGTTAAAGGGTTCTTCGATAAGGTTGACGAGTCCTCTGATCATATTGGTCTCATTATTATTGACTTTCAACCTATTCCAAAAACTACTAAGCAAATTGCTATCATTTTGGGTTTATTTCAATATTCTAAGCCCAAAAAGTTTTACCCCAAATGTGATAGTTATATTCGACACTTTATTAATAGTTCTTGTGAGTTGTATACTCTGTAGAGGTGGATTAAAAGACTATGAATTGTCTGGATGGCCAGGGCAGCCACCTGATTGATCTTGCCCATAGGTTACTTTGCCCTCCCAATCAGGTGGGGAGGGTGTAGTTTAGGAATTTAGAAAAAAAAAGTAATTTTTAGGTTAGGAACTAGGATTTTTCTTTTCCAGATAAAATAAAATTTAGGAATTTTTCTTAGTTGCTTATAAAAAAAATAGAAATAAAAAATGTCAAAAATTGTAAAAAAAAAAAATAAGAGTTTGTGTTTCAGAAAGTGTTCACAATTACAAGCTTGTTTTTTTTTTTTTTTGTCCTAATTCCTCTAGTGTCCTCAGCTAACCCCTTTGCGAGAGGAAGACTAATCTGGAACTCGATGCCCCGATAGGGTGGATAGCTAGCACCTCCCCATCAGTGCATGTCGTAATGGGGCTTGAACCCGTGACCAGATCCCTCAACCCACTAAGACGCAACTGCCCTCACCAACTGCGCTGCAACTCTATGGGTACAAACTTGTTCACTTAAGTGTAAAGCTTTTTAATTCAAGGCACAATGGTGAAAATTATTAATTGGCCTATGAAGGGGATGTTTGAAAGTATGAGTCTGAATCATACAACTTTTATAATGAAAAGATAATTATGAACTCCTTAAATTACACTCACATCTGACTAAGTCTAAAATTATGTTTTATTATTAATAAGTGGTTTTTCGCAAGCCTATAGAGTAGAAAGTTGAGCAATGTTTCAAGAACCGATTTATTAGCTTCATGAAGTAGACTAAATATATATATACCTATTTTAATATTTATACATGAAATAGGAAGAAAAATAAAGGAAAGAAAAAGTTATATCTATTAAGTTTTAAAGCATCTTGAGTTGGTGTGCAAGATGAATATGGCACATACATGTGTGTGTACACACTTAAATAGCTTATGAAGTTTTAAGGCATTTTGAGTTGGTGTGCAAGATGAATGTAGCAGATAATGCGTTCATTGTAATACCCTAGGTTTGCACAAAAAAAAACCAAAAAAAACTTCGAGCAAGGTGCCCGAACCTTCGGGCACCTTTTTTTCCTATTTAAGAACCCCCTCCTAATTTCTCATACTAAAATCACTTCTCCTTGTGATTTTTCTTCTCTCTCTCTCACTCATCATGAGTTTTTGTCTTCTCTTTTCGAGACTCTCTTCGCGGTGCAACGCTGTTCCGCTCAGGGGAAGGCGCCAGTTCGAGAGAAGAGTTTTTATCTGAAAGTAGGGAACGAAATATAGGTTTGCGTGTCTTATAACTTTTATTAAAGTTTACATTCATTTATCATTATATTTACTATTTATTTACACTGTATTATTGCGTATAATGTTTATACATATCATACTTATGCTTGTATATTTGTAATTCATGTATTACATTGTTGCTATGCCGGATTAGTGGTCAATCTGACTCAACCAAACTCAGTCTTGTCCTCAGTAACTTTAAATAGTGAACGAGAGGCAACGTGCTGCTCTAAACGATTGGTATTTAAGTAGACCTCGTGTCTCACCTCTCAAACTGGAGACTGATCTGGTTGGACGGGGTGCAAGTTTTTGGGCCTACATTTTATATCCTTTGTATTATTCATTGGAGATTTTGGGAGGATGTTTCCTTAACTATTTTATGTACAAATATATTCTGAAATTAATGAAGTCAGACTTGTACTTAATCGTATTTTCGCACACTCGGTTATTGTTATAATGCATTCACGCCCCGTCCGTGAGTGTCCCGTCGGTTTAGGCGTGTCCGGGCGGGGTGTGACATGCCACCTTTGAAGGTAGTCACTATAAGAGTTTGGAGCCAATTCTCTTATTTCTTGTAGGGAGTGATCAAGACTTTGTCATCCTTGTATAAATTTGGTTTGGATTGAAATCATATGTTTAACTAAATACGAGGGTATAAGGTGAACAACTAAATTTTTAACTAAATACTCAAGGGTATAAGTCAAACAACACATTACACAAAGGATTTAGAATTTTTACTTGAATTATGAGAGTTTTATGCCTTAAGACTAAGAAATTTTTAAGAACTAGATGGTCAATGAACACTTATAACCTATGCCTTGATTGATTAAGAATAATGCTTGTAAATTAGATTGTGAAAATGAACTAGTATGTAGGAGTCGTTGTAGTATTCTTTGGATTTTAGAGTCGCAGTTTTTGCTAGGGACTGACAGAATGCTAGTGAGGGTGCAATATCACAAAAATCCACAACCTTAGAATCCTATAAAGAAATAACTAATTAGAAAATATCATAAAATTTTGAGGGCAAAATAGTAGATACACCTAATTGGTAATAATCATTAAAGTCCAAGGGTAAAATGGTAAATTTTCCTAACAACGACATTATGGGGTTTGACAATAAAATGGCTCTAACAACCATATATGTGTTGTGTATAAATCCATCGATCCCAAATTATATAGAAACATGATTGGAAGTTTACTTTATCTAACAGCTAGTAGACCAGACATTATGTTCGGTGTATGTCTTTGCGATAGATTTCAATCGAATCCCAAAGAATCTCATCTTAAGTGTCTTAAAAAAATCTTTCAATATATCAGTGGAACAAGTGATCTAGGCATTTGGTATCCCAAAGGTACATCCTTTGATCTCAAAAGCTCTATAAACTCCGACTATGCTGGCAGTTTAATCGATAAGAAAAATACCTATGAATTTTGTCACTTTTTGGGAAATTCTTTAATTTCTTGGTTTAGTAAAAAGCAACATTTAGTCGCATTATCCACAGCTAAAGTAGAATATGTAGCTGTTGGTAGCTGTTGTTCTCAAGTTTTATACATGAAACAACAAATTCAAGACTACCAAATTCAAATTGATTGTGCTAAAATATTTTGTGACAATAGCAGTGCCATAAACATTTCCAAACGTTCTGTTTTTCACTCAAGAACCAAGCATATTCAAATAAGACATCACTTCTTGAGATATCATGTGCAAAAAGTAGATGTGAAATTAACTCATATCAGAACTAAAGATCAGTTTGCTGATATCTTTAATAAAGCCTTACCCAAAGACCAATTTGTTTCCATAAGGAGGGAATTAGGAATGTTTTCAGAATCAAATTTGTGAATGATTGAGTAATATTTTGATGCTTAATTACCATATATTATCACATATATTATCAAATACTCTCTATCCCATAAGGACGTTGTCCCTCACTTTTTGATGTTTTCAAAAGGGGGAGAAGAAAAGGAGAAGAGAAGAGGTTAGAAGCAAGATTGCAAGATTGCAAGATTGCAATTTTCAAAAGAGAATTATATTGTTTTACCATTCATAATCTGCATTTGCATGCATTCATACATCTTAGCTTGCTTCAAGGCCTAAAGTAATACGTTTGAAATCATCAAAAATGGGAAGATTGTTACTATATTAACCCTCTTGACCCATGAACGATCTTTTGATGATTACAAACCACATCACAAACGATATTTCATAGTTACATTATGATGAAGAAACATCAATCTCTTATGTCAAGAATGGAAGATCAAGCTATGGACAATGATCAAGCATCTAAGGATATTGCAACTACTTTCAATTTGCTTAGATTGTGTTTAGGATTGTAGAATCTTAGTTTGCCTTGTTCAACAAATTCATTTCATCTCTTGAATCTTCGAAAATTAATTTTTCATAAAGTTCAAGCTTTTGATTCTTGAGTTTGATTGTTCCAAACATTTTTCAAATACATTTCGAACTCTATGAATGGTTTCAAAATAATTGATTTGATCCGTAATGTGCAAAATCATTTTGATTTGATCGAATTTCAAATTAAAAAATCAGTTGAATTTCTGTTAAGCGTCGAGCAGGACGCTCATGGCGTTCAAGACGCTCAAACAGTGGCCAGTTCACTTAAAATCAGGCTTACACTGTAGGACGCTCAAGATTTCTGAAAAAATCTTGGAGCATAGTCCAGCAGGACGGTCAAGATTTTAGGGAAATCTTGAAGCACAGTCCAGTAGGACGCTCAAGCTCAGTAGCACTCTCTTGAAATTCCCTGAGCACAATTCAACTAATTGGTTGACCATCTTTCAAGACGTTATTGTTGCAATAGAACGCTCATGCGTAAGTATCAGAAAAGGTTGTCTCGTTTGTGCGAACTATCAACTTTCTGAGACTTTGCTGTTTTCGTGTAAACACTATTTTGACAGAATTTCTCAACATTTTTGTTAACTCTATGAAAGAACTTATCTGCTGCATTTGAATTTCAAACGATGCATTTAGGGTTTTTGGGAGATTGAAACCCTAACACTTTTCAATATATTTGAAACTTAGAGTCATTGCTCAACACACATATCTTGAGAAATATTTTGTGCCAAAACTCTTTGAAGCTTAATCGTCTTTCTCTATTGAAAAGATCAAAATCATTGTTACATACTCTGATCTGAAAAAGCTTTATGGATTTACTTTTCGAGATTTCAAATTCTTTGAAAAATCCAACGAATGCTAGAGGAGGATCCTCATTGTCAATCGAGCTAAGATTCTTATCATTTTTTGAACATTGGTAACTGATGTTCATCTGATTTGTAAGTTGTTTATTTATTTTGATTTTGTGTAAAGGAATCATTATTTAAGATTTGTATTGTGACGGGGAGTCACTTGAGCTAGTGTTGCTCATTTTGTAACGATACTTCTCACACCCGTGAAGTTGAGAAAATTGTAACGGTTTAATCCTCACCCAGTCAAGAGGATTGATTAGTGGAGTTTGAGAAAATCTTAATGAGGGAGATTAGGTAGTGGAGATAGGCAGAAGTCGAACCACTATAAATCAGTTGTGTCCCTTTGATTATTTACTTCTATTTTAGTGGTCATTTAACTATTTTTTAAAGAAAAGTAAAACTTGCAATTTTTCCAATTCATCCCCCCCTCTTGGACATCTAACTGGGCCAACAAGTGGTAACAAAGTAGGTTACCTATCAAAATGTCTAACAATCTTTGATTATCCATGGCAGGACAAAGTTCAAAGGACACTATCTTAGGTGAAGGTCACTTTACAAACAGACCACCATTTTTTATGGGAGAAAATTATCTCCATTGGAAAACTAGGATTATATTTTATCTTATAGCCCAAGACCTAAAATCGTGGGACGTTGTGACAAAAGGTTGTCCAAAACCTACCAAAATTGTAGACGGTATAGTAGTTCCCAAAGAGTTTGATGAGTAGAATGCCAAAGAGACAAAAAAAGAGTTGTTATACTGCCAAGCCGTGAATATTCTGTTTTGTAGCTTGTCTAGAGATGAATTTAATTGGATTAGTGCTTGTGAAACAACTAAAGAAATTTGGGAAAAGCTTGAAGTAACCCATGAAGGAACATTGCAAGTCAAAAAGGCTACGTTGCAAATGCTATTAGAAACCTATGGGACCTATAGGATGGAGGAACTTGAGTCAATCGCTGAGGCAATTGCATGATTTACAAAAAATGTTAATGAGATGAAAACCTTAGGCAAAGTGTCTGATCAAGAAGAGATAGTTAGGAAATTTCTAAGAAGTTTGCCCAAAATATGGGAACCTAAAGCTATCGCCATTGAGGAAGCTAAAAACCTAGCCGAGTATACCTTTGATGAACTATGTGGTTCATTAATGGTACATGAACATAAACTGAAAAGTTTTCAAGTCCAGTCCAAAGTAGAATATAAAGGAAAGAAAACCATAACCTTAAATGTCAATACCAAATCAGAAAGCTCTTCGGAAGAAGAAAATACTGATGAGGGCATAACAATGTTGTCTAGAAAGTTCAATAAGATCATTAGAAGAAAAGGAAAAGTAAGCTCAAACCAAAAATTCCACGAAGGAAAGAAGTTTGGAGTAAAACGTATTGAATTAATATGCTTTGGTTGCAACAAACTAGGTCAAGTTAAAAATGAATGTCCCAACAAATACAAGAAAATTCCAACTCAAGAAGGAAGAACAAGAAGGTGCTAAAAGCCACATGGGACGATACAAGTAAAAATGAAAGTGAATTAGACTAAGACCACAACAAAACTGTTATTTGTCTTATGGAAAATACCAAGGTAAAACCTGAACCATTTGATGATTGTGATGATCTATTTAATTCTCTTGACTATGACATTATTAAGACCAATCTAGATACAGAAGTTAAGAAAAATGCCAAGCTCAAAAGTAGCTTAAAGGAAGCTCTTGAACAGGTTGAATCTTAACAAGAGAACCTTAATGAACTGTCCCTAGATAATGAACAACTTACAAAGTTGGTTGATTGGTTGAAGAGTGAAAATGAAACACTCAAAAAGAATGTTGAAGACTTGACCAATGTAGTACACAAATTTACCCAGGGTCAAAAAATGTGCATTTGACAAAGCTAGAATAAGACACACCCAAGGGTCAAAACAAAATGATTATAATACCTTGCTGACCAAAAGACCTACATGCCATAAATGCAATAGAAAAGGTCACACTATGTTGAGGTGTACATTTGAAAAAGTGAAAAAGAGGAAGTTAACATGGGTAGAAAAGAATGTTCTTATTGATGCTAACATGCATGAACCCAAAGAAACATGGGTACCAAAATCTAGAGTATTTTACGTCTTGTAGATGGATAAAATTGAAGATACATGGTATCTTAATAGTGGGTGTTCAAGACACGTGACTGAAGACAAGTCAAAATTCTTGTGCATGAAAAGAAAGAAAGGAGGGAACGTGACGTTCAGAGACAACAATAAAGGTGAAATTGCTGGTATTGGTATGATTGGTAACGATTCTCTTTCTATATCTGATGTTTTTTATGTTAAGGGCTTAAAATATAATCTTTTGAGCATAAGTCAATTATGTGACAAGGGTTATGGAATATTCTTTGAAGCAAATAGGTGCATTATTAAGCATTCTAATGATTTAATTGCATTCATAACATCTAGACATAAGAATGTGTATTGCACAAACCTTGATGATATGAGAAAACAAAATGTTTCATGTTTGAGTGTTATAACTTGTGATGATGCCTAACTTTGGCATAGAAGACTAGCACATGCTAGTATGGATAACATATCTAGACAAGTTAAGAACGATCGTGCCAAAGGTATTCCTAAGGAAGTATACTTGAAAGACAAGGTTTGTGAACCATATCAATTAGGCAAGCATACCAAATCATTATTTAAGAGCAAGAAATACTTATCTACTACTAAAGCTCTAGAATTGATTCACATGGATCTTTTCGAACCAACATGAACCCAAAGTTTAGGAGGTAAACCATATGCATTTGTTATCGTTGACGATTTTACACGATTTACATGGGTATTGTTTCTAGCCCATAAGCATGAAGTGTGTGATTTGTTTATTAAATTTTGTCGAACAGTAGAAAATGAAAAGGGATACAAAATTACTATCATTAGGAAGGATAGAGGTGGAGAATTTGTAAACAAAAGTCTTGAAGGCTTCTGTACTATACAAGGTTACACCCGTCATCTTTCAACCCCTAGAACACCACAATAAAATGGTGTAGTAGAAAGAAAAAATAGAACACTTCAGGAAATATGTAGAACCATGCTTAGTAAATACAATGTAGCTACTTATTTTTGGGCAAAAGCAATTAATACGGCTTGTCATGTTATAAACAGAACAATGATTAGGAGAAAAATGAAAAAGACTCCATATGAATTAAGAAAGGGTAGAATACCCAACATTAGTTACTTTAGAGTATTTGGATGTAAATGTTTCATATTGAATGACAAAGACAATTTGGACAAGTTTGAAGCAAAATCTGATATAGGAATTTTCTTAGGATATTCTTCTCACAGTAGAGCATATAAAGTATTCAACAAAACAACTAAGGTCGTTGAAGAATCTATTCATGTAAACTTCAATAAAGAAGACTCTAGAAAGGGTGTTGAAAGTGAAATCAATGGAATTCATATTGATGATGATGATGATCCTAGAGTTTTACAAAATCCTGAAATCAATGATGAAACCCCATTAAAAGCTTCAAAGAACTCTAGATTACTTCTAAGGCACCTCAAAAATCAAATCTTAGGTGATCCAACTAAAAGTGTATCAACAAGATCTTCAATTCATAAAGATCTTGTATCTCAAATTGAACCTACCAAGGTAGAGGATGCACTGAAGGATGAGAACTGGACTCTTACTATGCAAGAAGAGCTAGGACATTTTATCCGAAACAAAGTTTGGGAATTAGTTTCTAGACCATCTCACCAAACTGTTATTGGTACAAAATGGGTATTTAGAAACAAGAAGGATGAACAAGGTGTGGTTATCCGAAACAAAATTAGATTGGTTGCCTAAGGGTATAACCAAGAAGACGACATTGACTATGAAAAAGCCTTTGCCCCAGTAGCAAGAATAAAATCAATTAGAATGCTACTTGCTTATGCTTGCTATAAAACTTTCTCTTATATCAAATGGACGGGAAAAATGCCTTTCTAAATGACCATATCAATGAAGAGGTATATATGGAACAACCTCCAAGTTTTGAGGACTCTCAAAACTCAGAACATTTATTCACACTCCACAAAACATTGTATGGATTGAGACAAGTGCCTAGAGCCTGGTATGATAGGCTTAGTTCATTTCTTTTAGAGCATAACTTTTATATAGGAAAGTATATAAAAGTTAGATCCCACCTTATTCATCAAACACCAAAAGTCTAATATGCTACTCATTCATATATATTTGGATGATATCATTTTTGGTGCCTCAAACAAAAATTTGTGTGATGAGTTTTCTAAACTCATGCAAGATGTGTCACGACGCCCCTGACGTAGGCTGACGTCATGACTGGCACAGTGTACTATAAACTGTACATACCCATATATAGTATATACTACACTGTCAGCCTTCGCGTAATCTCACAATCAATCCCAAAATTTACAGTACTTTTTTTTTCCTAATATACCACAAATCACATCCAATATAGATCTCTATAATCATTCCCTTCCTTCACACATTACATTTTCATTTCATCATCTAATATATTAAGCTATTTTGCGAGTCCTCATTGTCATTTCGTTAGGCATTAGACCCGGATGAGGTTTTGCGAGTCCTCATTGTCAGTAGGTCTGTCCTAACAAGGGTTGGATCCTTGAAATGACTGTGAATTGGGTAATAAGAGGTTGTGGCTACCTTGTAACGGCCATACAAGGGTTAGACCCGCTCTCTTGCCTTGCGGAGGAGGGAGATTGTGCATTGTGTTATTGAAAATCATGCAATTTATGTTGTTGACATGTACAATATATTCGTTGAATGATGCATGTGTTGAATAAGTGTTTGAACTGATTTTAAATGTCATATTTCTCTAAATGTATATAATTGCCATCTCAAGAACTATATTCACTGAGTTATTGTTTGCTCACCCCATTTCCTCCAATATTTCAGGTATTGAGTCGAAAGGAAAAGGAAAATCCGTGAGTGATAATCACGTGAGCTTTCGTCTGGTATGTGTATGTAGGCTTGGAGGAAATAGATTATATTTTTGTTATTTTGATATGTATACTTATCTCACACATTACTATCTAAGCTAGATGTAAACTTTCTAGCGGAGTAATTTTTACTATGGGAGCCGTTTTACGGCTTTTTGACAAATTGGGGGTTTTGACCCAATGTGAATGAAAATCCGATAGAAAGGTAGAAAAACACTCCTTAGACGGTCGGGACCCCGAATATGTGGTTAGATTTCATTTTAGGAGTTTTGGAGACCGTTTGACAATTTTAAAACAATTTACATGTTTCGAATGAATAGTGATGAATAGTACTATGAACAGTTCATTAGATGCACTTCACTGTTTACATCATTGTTCACTGTTCACTGTTTGCGTCACTGTTTATAGTACTATTCATCACTATTCATTCGAAACATGTAAATTGTTTTAAAATTGTCAAACGGTCTCCAAAACTCCTAAAATGGAATCTAACCACATATTCGGGGTCCCGACCGTCTAAGGAGTGTTTTTCTACCTTTTTAGCAGATTCTCATTCACATTGGGTCAAAACCTCCAATTTGTCAAAACGCCCTAAGACGGCTCCCACAGTAAAAATTACTCTGCTAGAAAGTTTACATCTAGCTTAGATAGTAATTTCACGAAGAAAGGGAGTGAAAATCACTTACCGCGAGGCCCGATTGGACGCGAATCCCGCGTTCTTTCTTTTTTCTTCTTCTCCTCTTCTCGGTTCTTCCTTTCTGCAACTTTCGTTCGTTTTATTTTTTTTATTTTTTTTTATTTAATACATACGAGTACTACTGTTCATGATACTGTTCCGTGAACAGTACCATCAAATGAACAGTAATTAGTTTTTATTTTTTTTCTTCCTTTATTCCTTTTTTTCTTCTTCTATATACTCAATCTACATGTTTCATTAACCAACCCCATAAATTAATCATCTTCTTTCTTTCCTATTATCCACACGTATATTTGGCTCTTACGTATAAAATACGTGTCTTATATATCTCGATATACGTGTACGTTAACGTATGTATTTAATTAAATTTACGGGGTGTTACAAGATGAGTTTGAAATGAATATGATGGGAGAACGTACATACTTTCTCGGTTTACAAATTAAGCAATTACCTTATGGTACATTTTTAAGCCAATCAAAGTATGCTAAGGAAATTATTAAGAAGTTCAAGATGGACAACTTGAAAAACATTGATACCCTTATGCAATTTAGCAATAAAATTGGATAAGGATGAAAAAGATAAACCCATCGATCCCAAAATATATAGAAACATGATTGGAAGTTTACTTTATCTGACAACTAGTAGACCAGACATTATGTTCGGTGTATGTCTTTGCGATAGATTTCAATCGAATCCCAAAGAATCTCATCTTAAGTGTGACGCCCCGAAAATTATTTCATCTAGCCCATAACCCAATTGCATTTTGCCCAAACTCTCTGTGTTGCCTTGATATGTTTGGTGTTTGTTTGATGGTTGTTTAATGTTTGTATAGTTGATGCTTGATAATGTATATAAATATGTGCATTATAAATTGTGTATGGGTCATGTTAAATTAAAGTATAATGCATATGTTATTATTTATGCATAGGCCCATTAAACCATGAATTGATATGTGTTAGAATTGATTGAATAAAATGATAAATGAGAATGAAAATTTGGTGTATTAAATGGATTGGACATTTAAAATACATGGAAGCATGAGATTGGTTAAAGTACATGTGGTTGGTATGGGTAGTATGAGACCAACACATGTCAAGGGTGGTGCATGAAAGTGGACAAGTGTCCCATGCCCACTTCTCTTCTCCAAGGAAGTGCTAGAAAGTGAGGTGAGTGGAGGGAAAGGAAAAAAATAAAAAATAAAAAAAAGAGAGTGGAAAGAAGAAGAGAAAGAAAGAGGGAGTTGCTTGAGGAAAATCTCTGCAACATTTTCATCAAAGAGCTGGATCTTCGTGATATATGGTCAGATTGAGCTCAAACTTTGTCAGCAAGTTCGTAGCTTATGGTTATTCATTCTGGGTGGTGGAGATCTTGATTAGAGGTTTCGTTTGAGAGATCTAACCTCTCAAACAAAGCTGGGCGGAAAGTCTGGATTTCTCGCACCGTTTCGCTCAAACTTATAGATCTCCTAAATCTACCGTTGGATGGATATTAGATTTCGGTATGTAGTTTACAACTGATATTTCCGCATTCTGAGCGGTGGAGATGTTTATGGGTTAAGTATGTTGTGTGATATAGTCATCTGAGTTCGAGTATTTGCAGCAGGAAAGGAGAAATTGTCTAATTAGATACTATCTTTTCAGTCCACCGTTGGATTGGGCTGATATTTGGACAGAAGGTTTGTTTCTTCAAATACTTCAATCTCTACGGTTGATTTTGTGATTACATATTTTTGTTGGTAGATTGATACATCTGAACAGAATATTAAATGAAGAATTGGTAGGGTTGCTTGTATTAGACCTAAATTTTGAATATGAACTTAGACCTTTCCAAATAGCTTGCATGTCAACTATGTTGACCTAGTTGCCATTGTTGATGAACCCATGATGCAAAATCAGTGATATACATGGCTGAACATGGTGACCTAGTGTAAATCGGTAATATGGCCTAAGTATGGAAAATTTCATATTTTAGGGCTTTTGATGCTTTTGGCCTAGAATCATTGAATTGATGCAACTTATGTTTAATTAAGCATGATTAGGGTTGATTATGCTACTGATTTGGTAGTTGTGACTATATCATGGGTTAGGCCTACTTGTGATCAAGTGACCCAATTTGGGCATGTTTATGCCTAAGGAATTGAAAATCAGTATTTTTGATTAATAGAATGGTTTATGAATGAGAACTATGCATTAGAGGCCTAAGTCATATGATTTGAGTTGAATGATGGGATTAGATGGGATTTAGGCCTATTGTCTATATGTGGGCTGATTTAGGATTGATGTGTAATGTCTATGTGATTGAGCATAGAAACTGATGTATGGTAGGATATTGATGAATGTTTCAGGATCTTGATTGGGTTGATTCGGTTTGGTGGTCGTGTGTGGTTAAATACTCTAGCGAGGCTTGGTTGTGAGTAGACTTCATTTATGATTATATCTTTTATGTCATCATATCACTTATATATATTGTATGTTGAAAGCATGAATGTGTTCTAATGTTTTTAATGATGCATTGATTTGAGAAAACCTTATGTGAGACGCCCCGAAAATTATTTCATCTAGCCCATAACCTAATTGCATTTTTGCCCAAACTCTATGTGTTGTCTTGATATGTTTGGTGTTTGTTTGATGATTGTTTAATGTTTGTATAGTTGATGCTTGATAATGTATATAAATATATGTATCATAAATTGTATATGAGTCATGTTAAATTAAAGTATAATGCATATGTTATGATTTATGCATGGGCTCATTAAACCATGAATTGATATGGGTTAGGATTGATCGAATAAAAGGATAAATGAGAATGAAAATTTGGTGTATTAAATGGATTGAACATTTAAAATACATGGAAGCATGAGATTGGTTAAAATACATGTGGTTGGTATGGGTAGTATGAGACCAACACATGTGAAGGTTGGTGCATGAAAATGGACAAGTGTCCCATGCTCACTTCTAGAATCCAAGAATGTGCTAGCAAATGAGGTGAGTGGAGGAGAGAATCCAAGAATGTGCTAGCAAATGAGGTGAGTGGATGAGAGAATCCAAGAATGTGCTAGAAAATGAGGTGAGTGGAGGAGAGAATCCAAGAATTTTCTAGAAAATGAGGTGAGTGGAGGAGGGAATCAAGGAAGTGCTAGAAAGAGGTGAGTGGAGAGAAAGGAAAGAAGAAGAGAAAGAAAAGAAGAGAAAGGAAAGAAGAAGAGAAGGAAGGAGAGAGTTGCAGGAGGAAGATCCCTGCGACGTTTCCATCAAAGAGGTGGATCTTTGGAATATACGGTCAGATTGAGCTCAAATATTTTCAGCACGTTCGTAGCTTATGGTTCTTCATTCTGGTCGGTGGAGATCTTGATCAGAGGTTTCGTATAAGAGATCTAACCTCTCAAACAAAGCTGGTTGGAAAGTCTAGATTTCTCGCACCGTTTCGGTCAAACTTATAGATCTACTAAATCTACCGTTAGATGGCTACCAAATTTGGGTATGTCGTTTAAAACTGATATTTCTACAATCTGAACGGTGGAGATCGTAATTAAAGGCTTTTGCTAAGAGATATAATCTCTCAAACGAAGCTGGTCGGAATTTCTGGGTTTCTCATGCCGTTTCGGTCAAACTTGTATATCTCCTCAATCTACCGTTGGATGGATATAAACTTTTGGTATTTAGTGTATAACAGAAATTTCTGTATTCTGAACGGTAAAGATGTTCATACAATTAGTAGTTTGTGTGATATAGCCATTTGATTTCGGGTATTTGCAGCAGGAAAGGAGAAACTGTCTGATTAGACACTTGTTCATCAAAGATCCATATCTTTTCGGTCCACCGTTGGATTGGGCTGATATTTGGACAGAAGGTTTGTTTCTTCACATACTTCAATCTGTACGGTTGATTTTGTGATTACATATTTTTATTGGTAGATTAATACATCTGAACAGAATATTAAATGAAGAATTGGTAAGGTGCTTGTATTGGACCTAAATTTAGAATATGATCTTAGACATTTCCAAATAGCTTGCATGTCAACTATGTTGACCTAGTTGCCATTGTTGATGAAACCATGATGCAAAATCAGTAATATACATGGCTGAACATGGTGACCTAGTGTAAATCGACAATATGGCCTAAGTATGGAAAATTTCATATTTTAGGGCTTTTGATGCTTTTGGCCTAGAATCATTGAATTGATGCAACTTATGTTTAATTAAGCATGATTAGGGTTGATTATGCTACTGATTTGGTGGTTGTGACCATATCATGGGTTAGGCCTATTTGTGATTAAGTGACCCAATTTGGGCATGTTTATGCCTAAGGAATTGAAAATCAGTATCTTTTGATTAATAGAATGGTTTATGAATGAGAACTATGCATTAGAGGCCTAAGTCATGTGATTTGAGTTGAATGATGGGATTAGATGAGATTTAGGCCTATTGTCTATATGTGAGATGATTTAGGGTTGATGTGTAATGTCTATGTGATTGAGCATAGAAATTGACGTATGGTAGGACATTGATGAATGTTTCAGGATCTTGATTGGGTTGATTCGGTTTGGAGGTCGTGTGTGGTTAAATACTCTCGCGAGGCTTGGTTGTGAGTAGACTTCATTTATGATTATATCTTTTATGTCATCATATCACTTATATATATTGTATCTTGAAAGCATGAATGTGTTCTAATGTTTTGAATGATGCATTGATTTGAGAAAACCTTATGACTTTGGTTGGACCCATCTATCTGGCTAATAGGGGGACTTAACCTTGTCATAAGAGGGTTTTAGGAAAGGAAATGATTGGGATCAACGGCACGGTGAAATAGACGTGTACTAGTAACCCAAATAAACATGATTGGGATCAACGGCACGGTGAAATAGACGTGTACTAGTAACCCAAGGCATGTGGAATGTGGATCCAAATTGATAAACTTTTACTTGCATCGAACCTATTATAAATGCTTGATATCTATATGTTATGAGCTTTTAATCATGCTACACATTGACATGCATACATGGTTTTTATTGATGAGTATTGATAGCATATTTGAATTCTATTCACTGGGCATCGTTGGCTCACCCTCATTTTCCTCTTTCAGGTCCTTCTGTCCCGAATAAGGGCAAAGGAGTAGTCATATCTTGAGGGCCTTGCCTGCGAGAGAATCCAAGGCCTCGATGTGAGTTGAGAGGCATTTTGATTGAATTGTGTTTAAATTATGAAGTACTATATTTTGGATTATGTAATTATAACACTTACCACATTGTAGTATGGGTGAGTTGGGACTTGTTAGATAGACTATGTGGGCATATGACGGTTTTATTTGTACCCACAATTTTGGACTTTATGAGTATGTCAATTTTAATGGACTGTAGGGATTATGATTATTATTTATGGTTCATTTTTTTATGGATTATCTCTTGTCTTGGATGATTAATACGGTGGGTAGTTTTGTTTAATACCTTTTGATATCATATTGTTGTTTGGGATAAGGCTTGTAGGGTCTCAATCACCTCACGGGAGTTGAGGAGTGGTCGGAGATGCCTACGCCGGGCGTCCCGCTCCGGCATTCCGCATGCCATTCCCTGCGGGGTTGGTGGTCCGGGGCGCGGGGTCGCCACATTATGACTTTGGTTGGGCCCATCTATCTGGCTAATAGGGGGACTTAACCTTGTCATAGAAGGGTTTTAAAAAGGAAATATTTGGGGATGAGAATGGTACGGTGAAATAGACGTGCACTAGTAACCCCAAATAAACATGATTGGGGTCAACGGCACGGTGAAATAGACGTGCACTAGTAACCCCAAATAAACATGATTGGGGTCAACGGCACGGTGAAATAGACGTGCACTAGTAACCCCAATGCATGTGGAATGTGGATCCAAATTGATAAGCTTTTACTTGCATCAAGCTTATTATAAATGCTTGATATCTATATGTTATGAGCTTTTAATCATGCTACACATTGACATGCATACATGATGTTTATTGATGAGTGTTGATAGCATATTTGAATTCTATTCACTGGGCACCCTTGGCTCACCCTCATTTTCGTCTTTCAGGTCCTTCTGTCCCGAGTAAGGGCAAAGGAGTAGTCATATCTTGAGGGCCTTGCCTGCGAGAGAATTCAAGGCCTCGATGTGAGTTGAGAGGCATTTTGATTGAACTGTGTTTTAAATTATGAAGTATTATATTTTGGATTATGTAATTATAACACTTACCACATTGTAGCATGGGTGAGTTGGGACTTGTTAGATAGACCATGTGGGCATATGACGGTTTTTATTTGTACCCACAATTTTGGACTTTATGTGTATGTCAATTTTGATGGACTGTAGGGATTATGATTTTATTTATGGTTCATTTTTATGGATTATCTCTTGTCTTGGATGATTAATACGGTTGGTAGTTTTGTTTAGTACCTTTTGATATTATGTCGTTGTTTGAGATAAGGCTCGTAGGGTCTCAACCACCTCACGGGAGTTGAGGAGTGGTCGGAGATGCCTACGCCGGGTGTCCCGCCCCGGCATTCCGCACGTCATTCCCTGCGGGGTTGGTGGTCCGGGGTGCGGGGTCGCCACATTAAGTGTCTTAAAAAATCTTTCAATATATCAGTGGAACAAGTGATCTAGGCATTTGGTATCCCAAAGGTACATCCTTTGATCTCAAAAGCTCTATAGACTCCGACTATGCTGGCAGTTTAATCGATAGGAAAAATACCTATGAATTTTGTCACTTTTTGGGAAATTCTTTAATTTCTTGGTTTAGTAAAAAGCAACATTTAGTCGCATTATCCACAGCTAAAGTAGATTATGTAGCTGTTGGTAGTTGTTGTTCTCAAGTTTTATACATGAAGCAACAAATTCAAGACTACCAAATTCAAATTGATTGTGCTAAAATATTTTGTGACAATAGTGCCATAAACATTTCCAAACGTTCTGTTTTTCACTCAAGAACCAAGCATATTCAAATAAGACATCACTTCTTGAGATATCATGTGCAAAAAGTAGATGTGAAATTAACTCACATCGGAACTAAAGATCAGCTTGCTGATATCTTTACTAAAGCCTTACCCAAAGACCAATTTGTTTACATAAGGAGGGAATTAGGAATGCTTTCAGAATCAAATTTGTGAATGATTGAGTAATATTTTGATGCTTAATTATCATATATTATCACGTATATTATCAAATACTCTCTATCCCATAAGGACGTTGTCCCTCACTTTTTGATGTTTTCAAAAGGGGGAGAAGAGAAGGAGGAGAGAAGAGGTTAGAAGCAAGATTGCAAGATTGCAAATTTCAAAAGAGAATTATATTGTTTTACCATTCATAATCTGCATTTGCATGCATTCATACATCTTAGCTTGCTTCAAGGCCTAAAGTAATGTGTTTGAAATCATCAAAAAGGGGGAGATTGTTACTATATTAACCCTCTTGACCCATGAACGATATTTTGATGATTACAAGCCACATCACAAACCATATTCCATAGTTACATTGTGATGAAGAAACATCAATCTCTTATGTCAAGAATGGAAGATCAAGCTATGGACAACGATCAAGCATCTAAGGATATTGCAACTACTTTCAATTTGCTTAGATTGTGTTTAGGATTGTAGAATCTTAGTTTGCCTTGTTCAACAAATTCATTTCATCTCTTCAATATTTCAAAATTAATTTTTCATAAAGTTCAAGCTTTTGATTCTTGAGTTTGATCGACCCAAACTTTTTTCAAATACACTTCAAACTTTATGAATGGTTTCAAAACAATTGATTTGATCCGTAATGTGCAAAATCATTTTGATTTTATTGGATTTCAACTTGAAAAATCAGTTGAATTTCTATCAAGTACCGAACAGAACGCTCATGGCATTCAGAACACTCAAGTAGTGGCCAATTCACTTAAAATTAGGCCTACACTGTAGGACGCTCATATCGCTACAGGATGCTCAGGATTTATAGAAAAAGCTTGGAACACAGTACAATAGGATGTTCATCTCACTATTAGATGCTCAAGATTTCTGGAAAATCTTGTAGCACAGTCCAGTAGGATGCTTAAGCTCAGTAGGGCCCTCCTGAAATTCCCTGAGCACAACTCAACTCTCAGGTTGACCATCTTTCAGGATGCTATTTTTGCAATAAGACGCTCATATCGACTTGAACCTTTTGGGTTTCAACATTTCAGGACGTTCCTAGAGCTATAGGACGCTCATGCTTATGTGTCAGAAAATGTTGTCTCATCTGTGTGAACTGTCAACTTTCTGAGACTTTGCTATTTTTGTGTAAACACTGTTTTGACATAATTTCTCAACTTCTTTGTTAACTCCATTTCTGTGAAAGAACTTACATGTTGCATTTGAATTTCAAGTGATGCATTTAGGGTGTTTGGGAGATTGAAACCCTAACACCTTCCTATATATTTGAAACTTCTCGTTGCTCAACACACATATCTTGAGAATTTTTTTGCGCCAAAACTCTTTGAAACTTAGCGTTTTTCTCTATTGGAAATATCAAAATCATTGTTACATACTCTGATTTGAAAAAGATTTCTGGATTTATTGGTCGAGATTTCAAATTCTTTGAAAAATCCAACGAAGGCTAGAGGAGGAACCCCATTGTCAGTCGAGCTAATATTCTTATCATTTGCAGAACATTGGTAACTGAGGTTCATTTGATTTGTAAGTTGTTTATTTACTTTGATTCTGTGTAAGGGAATCATTATTTAAGATTTGTATTGTAACGGGGAGTCACTTGAGCTAGTGTTGCTCATTTTGTAACGGTACTTCTCACACCCGTGAAGTTGAAAAAATTGTAATGGTTTAATCCTCACCTGTTAAAAGGATTGATTAGTGGAGTTTGAGAAAATCCTTAATCGGGGAGATTAGGTAGTGGAGGTAGGCAGGAGCCAATCCACTATAAATAAGTTGAGTCACTTTGATTATTTACAGCTCATTTAACTATTTTTTAAAGAAAGGTAAAACTTGTAATTTGCCCAATTCACCCCCGTCTTGGACATCTAACTGGACAAAAAAAAACTTATAGGAAAATTATATTAATAAAATAAAGTGTCCAAATAGGTTAGTAAAAATCCAAAGTTAGGTTTTAAAAATATGTTTTAAAAAATAGAAATAAAATAGGCTAGTTAGGTTGAGCAGAAGTCCGTTATAATGTGAGTTCAAGTAGGGAGTTGTTTAAGCTAAGTTGCATCCTAATGTATTGTAGGTTGAATTTCATGTTAGAATAAATTTTATATATGTTTCTAGGATTTTCACATTTATTTTAATAAGTTATGCACTTTGATTTAGGTCAACTTAGTGAATTTAGGGTTTTTAGAACCAGTTTTCCTTCGGTTAGGGTTTTAGGCTAGTTGAGCCTACATGAAATTTTGAAACTTGATAAAAAAAAAAAAAAAGGTCACAAACTTGTTTTGATGGTTCTAATAATTATGTTTTTAGTGTTTTGAGTCTTATTTTCAGGTTTCCATAGGTTGGAGATGTCTGGGTTGCTTGATTGAATTGAGGTTGTACATATTTGCTCCGGCCGAGATATACTGGATCATAATTGTTGTAAAAGGGTTCTTCCCAAAGTTTCAATAGTCATGTCATATACCAATAGAAATATCTAGAAGAAAATTTTCTAACAAGCACAAGATCACTTCATTTTGAGTTCGTTTGGCCCAGTTTTGGAGTGTTCAAATATTCGCCTAGTAATCAAAGGAGTGACAAAGCTTTGGCCCAAAATTATTTGGAGGACTTTTCAGCATGTTTGAAGCCCAAAGATAAGGAAAAATGTCAGATGATTAAAGAAGCCTAAAAGAGTGAAGAATGGATACACATGAAAAGTTAGAAGATTGAATAAAACTCATAAAAATAAAATCCCGTTTTTCAGTGTTATCCCTGCTAGAAGTTGGCTTAAACTTGTTTTCTTTGGCTTGAAAAGCCTATAAATAGACCCATAGGCATCCAACTTTGATATCCCTCTTCTTTTTCCTTTTCTTTGGTGTTTAAGTTAGTTTCTATTTGTCTTTTACTTCTTTAGAGATCAAGAAGGGGAGATAGTGACACTCTCCAATCTTTGGTGCTTTTAGGTTGTAAGTTTTATTATTTCTTAGTAAAGTTCTTTCTTATTTCTTCAATTTTTTTTGTCTTTCAATTCTTGTTCTCCATTTTATTAACTTGTTTTGCATTTATTCTCTATATTTACATATCTTGTGGTGAATTCCATTGTTTATTATTATTATTATTATTATCTTAAAATATATTTTCTGTTTTATTCATAAAAAAATAGATTCCATGCATTGATTTTAGTGTTTGAATTTGTTCTAAGCGTTTTTATTTTATTTTTAAAGTTTGAGGTTCTTAAAATAGTTTTTTAGTATTTAGGAGTATCTTTAATTAAGTATTTTGCATGTTCCTAAAATAATTTTATGTTTAAAAATAGGTCACTTTTTCTTTTTGACTTGGATTAATCTATTTTAAGTTAATTTGATTTTAAGAGTAGTGTTTCAAAAGTGATACCAATCCTTATGGGTTTGACCTTGGTAGTACTGTACAATTACCTTGTACGCTTGCAAGTATTTTTTTCAACAGATAGAACCAATAAGATTATATGATATTGCTCCCAAAAACCTTAACCAAGGAAAGTAACATTCTTAGAACAAGTGACTTGAAAGATGAGGGAAAAACTTGACTAACGGAGTTCAATCAAGAGGTCAAGACATTAACGAAAATAACTTCCATGAGATGCCCTAAATATATGATACATGATTTAAACAACTTAGGCAAGTCGTAATGATTCTAACATTACTATGAGAAACTTAAAACCAATGAGAACAAAAGACTTGGTGAACAACTAAGTAGGTCAACACTCAAGTGATGAACATCCCGAACTTTCACTTCGACATGCTCAACAAGGGCTTATTGTTACACCCAAAATTGAACTAACTCCAAGTCATAGATAAAGTTGTGCTAGAAATGAGAAAAATGCCTCCGTGAAGGCCAAGTCACACCTTGCACTTGCTTAAGCTAAAACCGAGGCACAACTTGCCTTAGCAAAACCCGAGACATAACATGTCTCAGCCATGGTCAAGGCACCACTTGCCTCGACCATAGGTACCACTCAGCCAATGGCTGAAGCCTCTCAGCTACAGTCGAGGGGCTCACCTCGCACGACTATTGGTTGGGATGCCCTAGGTTAAGATTGCAACTTTTCTCGAAGTCGACCACGCCAAAAATGGATCTCGATGTTCGAGATCATAGATTTAGTCTTGATAAGGAAAATGCTTAAATGCCTCCTGATGATAACTGTCGGCAATAAACACGAAAGATCCACCCTCTACTATAAAAATGACCTTCAGTCCACCGAGGAAAGGTATGCTCTAGAACTCTAACTTTCTACACTTATTATTTCTCTCTCCCAGAGACTAACTTAAGCAACAGAGTGTCTCCGGTGGCAACCCTCAGTGCCACTGTTATTTTGTAGGTTGCACGAGCACCTTGAGCAAAAGGGAATTGATCGTACGATAGGGAATGAATTAAGATCAAGGCCGACCCTTCAATCCACCTATCCATGCCCTGATGAGGATGCTCGTCTTGACCCTTTGTTTATTGAACACCTCACTTGTGAAGAATCTCTTTTTTGTCTTTTGGCTAAGCTTTACGCCCCCTGCTCAGGGTATGGTTTTTTGGCCGAAACAATTGATATAAATTGAAAAATCAACTTTGATATATATACCATTAAATTACCTTAAATCATATATAAGTACATTAAGTACATCATTCAATACAATCCAACAGTGTAGTGATAAAATGGTATAGTTTTTGTCAATGTTAGTTCGAAATGTCACTTTAATTGCCTTCGTTTTTTTTTTTAATAAAAATTTCCTCTACTTTAGAATATAAACCTAGAATTAAAAATTAAACTTCATCAATCAACTATGATATATTCAAAACACATTTTAGGAATGTTTGAAGAAGAGTGGAGTTTAGTAAGGATTTAGGTGACCCAAAAAAAAATAGTAAGTATTTAGGTTTATTGTTGCTGGCAAGAAGAGAAGAGCTAGAAAGAAAGCCTCAAAATCGAACACATGCTAGGATAGAAAAGTGACATAAGTCGAGGTAAGGTCAAAAGTAGAGTGGAGGGGCGTTTGTTTGTTATTACATTGCTTAAAAAAAATCTAAAGGCCTTCTAGAAGCCATTTCTGTGCGAGCTTCTATTTCTACCCAATAGTCAAACTAATTTTACCAACTTTTATATATTGAAGCAAAATGGCAAAAATGTCTTCATAATATCGTAACCACCAAACCACTCATATCACACCATATTCAAACCATGCCAGCTACAGCGGTAGTTATATACTTATTATAGGCTTTGGTGATATTGACATATATTACAAGATAAATGTTTATAGTCACTAGAATAACACATACATCCAATATTCAGGGACTTGGCTATTCTCACCAAGCTACACCTTTCCCTTTTTTGTTTGAATCTGAAAAATAAGAGAGAATAATATGCTTACAAAGCCCACTGAATAAATCTTACACATTCAACCACATATATGCATTAATAAGAAATATGATCACAAACACATAAAAATTCAACGATGGCATTGTTTAACGTAATAAATAATGGAATGCATCAAAACATGATAAAAATAAAGGTGTAATGTAGGAGTTTAAAATCATAATGTTTCTCACCATCATTTCTCACGCCCAAAGTAATCCAAAGAATCTTGTCTTCATAGGAAACTCATTTAAATTAACCTTATACCCCTATGAGAATTGTATTGGCCTAGATTACTTCATAATCCATCAACTTTTTCCTTTCCTTGGGTAGGAGTAAACTCTAGATTATGGGTTCACTCAATTCTTTCCAATGAAGGAGTTAATATATATAGAACTGAATAATTTGCCATTATAGAGTTAATCCCTCTCCAAGAAGAGGTACTTGCCTAGAACTCAAACCTTATTTAACTATTGAGTCTCATCCCGTGAAAGATAACTAAATTATGATAACAATGCAAAAAGTAAGAACATAACTAGTTCTCTTGCTAGGGCTCCATTAGATCAACTAAAGAATTAAATACAAGGAAAAAAAATAAGGCTTATATGGCCTAACAACAAATGTACTAAACTACCTTTTCTCCATAGCTAAATACCAAAATACAACATTACATATTACTCTAATATCCCCGTTAAACTCAAGATGCGGCTGTAAGAAGCATCGAGAGTTTGCCAACAAGAAATTTGAATCATTGAATTAATGGTGTGTGATTTCTTAAAGAAGTCTGCAAGCTGTAAGGATAACAAGACAAAGGGCAAAGTAATGGTGCCATGCTGCAAGTGGTGATGGGTGAAATGACAATCGATCTCAATATGTTTCATCTACTCATGAAAAACCGAGTTATGAGACAAATGTTAATCTAATTACCCTCGTGTCCCATATGAGAGAAAATATTTTGATGATTACAAACCACATTCCTACTAAGATATTATTATAAACATTACACATTTAATTATGCATGGAGATTCGCTCAAGTTCGATGATGCATGGTGGAAGAATCATCAAGTTCACAATCAGATTGAAGACCATGATTGTTTGAAGTTCAATTTTATGTTATTAGAATCATCTAGGATTGTAGAATCTCAGGTGTCATATGATTCAGCAAGTCATTCTCTACTATGCATATTTGCATGCTTTTCTCATATTTTCTTCAAAAAGAAAATAATTTTGATTGATTCGATTTTGAAGGTTTTTCGATTGGTTTTTTATCATTTTTTATGAATCTTTCAATGGTTATTTTGATCAAAATTTGTCGAGCTTTAAAACTGGTTAATCGAGTTTTGAAAATTTCAAAATTTAGTTTTCAGTGTTCCATCAAGGCGCTGATAGCTCAAAAAGGCGCTTATGCAATAGCCAGTTACTTAGTGACAAGCCAACATGACAGGACGTTGATGAAGTGTCAGGACGCTGATGGAGTATGGGTTGGATTATGTTCGTTTATATCAGGACGCTACTCATTTAGAAGCGCCCTCATAGAACCAACTTGATGAAACTGACAACTGAATGTCAGGACCCTGATCGTGCGTTAGCACACTCATGCGCTTTTGGATTTTTAATGTTTTAAACATTTCAGGACGCTACTCAAGCATTAGCGCCCTCATCGCTTTTTGGGTTTTCAATTTTCAAAGTCCATCAGGACGCTCACAATGTATGAGTGCTCTCAAAGATAGAAACGACAAATGTTTATATGTTGCATCAAGACGCTCACAATGCATTAGGACGCTCGTGTAACAATGTCATAAAGCTGATAAAGATGTCAGCCTGTGCAGATTTTCTGAACTTTCTATTTTCATGAATGCACAAAAGATTCAGGTGTTGTGGCACAAACTGAATCAATCCATTTCCATGAAATAATTTGACCGTTTGATTTGAAATCGATTTGACCGCCAAAAGACCTTTTTTGAAGATCGAAATTCAAGTGTTGACTATATATACACTGCACTTTGAGTCATTAAAAACATACAACAATAGAAGATATATTTTGAAATCGTTGTACAAAAACTCTTGAAATATATACTTCTTTTTTGCTGCAAAAACTCTTGAAAATCTTGTGAAAAACTCTGATCATCTTTTGTTCTGGATTTACTTGTTTTACATTTCAAATCATTTGAAATCCCTTGAAGGAAAAAAGGAGCTAGGAACCTCCTGTTTTTCAGTTGTTCTTCATTTCATATCTACTGTTGAATCAGTGCCAATTGAGGTCTAATTCAAAACTCTGTAAGTATTTCGTTAAGTCTTGGTAAAAGAATCAAAACTCTATACTTGTATTTCAGTGACTGTGTGTCACTTGGTTAGAGTAAGTGTTGCTCAGGTTGTAACAGTTTTTCTCACACCCGTGAAGTTGAGAGTTTGATTCTCACCCGTAAGAGAATCAATTAGTGGAGTTTGGACAAATCCTAACTAAGGAGGTTAGGTAGTAGACATAGGTGTGGCTGAACCACTATAAATCTCTTGTGTACTGTGGTTGTTGTTTATTATTTATTGTTACTTTATGCAAACTGCCATAACCTACGTTAATTTGTAAACTATTTTTAAGAAAGGTAATAACATGTTTTTGTGTTCAATTCTCCCCCTCTCCCCCCCCCCAATCTTGGACACATCTGGGTCAATAATTGGTATCAAAGAAAGTTATCTATCAAAGTATCTAACCATCTTTAATTAGGTTCTACCTTCGAGCATAAGATCCAGAAATGCGGGATGTTGTGACGAATGGTTATCAAACACCTACAAAAATAGTCGACGGTGTGACTATCCTAAAAGAACTAAAAGAGTGGACTGCTAAGGAGAGAAAGAGAGAGTTGTTGAATAACCAAGTCGTGAACATATTGTTTTGTAGCTTATCTAGTGATGAGTTCAATAGGGTTAGTGCTAGTGAAATAGTTCAAGAAATTTGGAGAAAACTAGAAGTAACCCATGAGGGAACTCTGCAAGTGAAGAAGGCAAGGCTCCAAATGTTAGTTGAGAGTTATGAAACCTCTAGGATGGAAGGAACCGAAACCATAGCTGAAGCCATTGCTCAATTCACAAAGAATGTGAATGAAATGAAAACCTTTGGAAAGGTTTATGACCAAGAAGAAACTGTTATGAAATTCCTTAGAGGTTTACCCAAAGTTTGGGAACCTAAGGTCACGGCTATTGAAGAAGCCAAAAATCTGGCTGAGTACACTTTTGATGAACTTTGTGGTTCATTAATGGTCCATGAGATGAAATTGAGAAATAACCAAGTCCAAAACAAAGTTGAGGACAAAGGAAAGAAGACCATAGCATTAAATGTTGATACCGAGTCCGAAAGCACCTTAGATTGTGAAAGCACAAATGAGGACCTAGGAATGTTGTCTAGAAAATTCAACAAGTTATTAAAAGGAAATTAAGGAAAGGGTAGCTCAAGTTCTGAATTCCACAGAGGAAAGAAGTTCGGAGCTAAGCCCACTGAGCTCATCTGTTATGATTGCAACAAACCTGGACATGTAAAGAGTGATTGTCCCAACAGGTACAAGAAAAATCACAGTTCAAAGAAAAAGGACAAGAAGGTTCTTAAAGCAACTTGGGATGACACAAGCTCCAGCGAAAGTGACTCAGATTCTGATTATAAAGCAGCAATTTGCTTCATGGCAAATACCAAGGTAAAATCTGAACCACTTGATGAAAACATCATTCTTGATTCTCATATGCATGATATTAAGCTTAGATTTAGTAAAGAGGTCAAGAAAATTGAAAAGCTTAAAAAGAGTCAAAAAGAAGCTCTGGAGGAGATAGAGTTTCAAAAGGAAGAAATTGATGAGTTATCATTAGATAATGAACAACTCAAAAGAGAGATAGAAAAACTAAAAAAATGAAAATGAAACTCTCAAAAAGAAAAATGAAAACGTTAAACAACACTGTGATCAAGTTCACAAATGGTCAAAAATTGTTTGACATAATGTTAGGATCACAGAGATGTGCCTTTGACAAAGCTGAATTAGGTTACACACAAGGGTCAAAGCAAAAGGAGTATAACATTCTACTGAGCAAGAGGCCTAAATGTCACAAATGTCATAGAGAATGTCATACTATATTAAGATGTAATGTCATGACTACAAAGAAAAAGAAATTTGCATGGATTGAAAAGAATATCCTTATTGATGCTAACATGCATGGACCCAAAGCAACGTGAGTACCAAAATCAAAAGTATTTTATGTTGTGTAGATGAGCAAAAATGAAGATATATGGTATCTGGACAGTGGATTATCAGGACACATGACTGGTGAAAAGTCAAAGTTCTTGTGCATTGGAAGAAATAAAGGCGACAATGTCACCTTCAGAGATAACAACAAAGGTGAAATTGCAGGCATCGGAACCATTGATAATGATACCTTATCCATTTCTGATGTACTTTATGTAAAAGGCTTGAAACATAATCTCTTGAGCATAAGTCAATTTTGTGACAAGGGTTATGATATTTCTTTTGAAGTAGATAGGTGCATTATTAAGCATGCAGATAATACTATTGCATTCATAGCATATAGGCATAAAAATGTTTATTGCACAAATTTTGATGACAAGGAAAAACAAAATGTTACATGTTTGAGTGCTATATCTTGTGATGATGCATGGCTCTGGCAAAGAACACTAGTTCATGTTAGTATGGAAAACATATCTAGGTTAGCCAAAAATGACCTTGCCAAGGGTATTCCAAAAGGAATTTACTCAAAAGACAAGGTGTGTGAACCATGTCAATCGGGCAAACCTAGCATATCATCATTTAAGAGCAAAAGGTATCAATCTACCACTAAAGCCCTCGAATTGATTCACATGGATCTTTTCAGACCTACCAAAACTCAAAGCTTATGAGGTAAATCATGTGTTTGTAATTGTTGATGACTTTGCTAGATTCACTTGGGTATTCTTTCTAGCACATAAGTTTGAAGTGTGTGAATTATTTATTAAATTTTGTAAAAGAATTGAAAATGAAAAAGGATATAAAATAAGCATAGTTAGAAGTGATAGAGGAGGAGAATTTGTTAATAAAAATCTTGAAGAATTTTGTAATAATCAAGGTTACACTCATCATTTATCAGCTCCTAGAACACCTCAACAGAATGGTGTAATCGAAAGGAAGAATAGGACTTTGCTGGAAATGTGTAGAACAATGTTTGATGAATATAATACTGTGAATTATTTTTGGGCAGAAGCTATTAACACTGCATGTTATGTAATGAACAGAACGTTGATTAGGAAAAATTTGAACAAAACTTCATATGAATTATGGAAAGGTAGAACACCCAACATCAATTACTTTTGAGTATTCGTATGTAAGTGTTTTATTCTTAATGATAAGGACAGTTAAGATAAGTTTGAACCTAAGTCAGATATTGGAGTATTTTTAGGATATTATTCTCATAGTAGAGCCTACAGAGTTTATAACAAAGCCAATGTAGAAGAATCAATTCATGTAAACTTTGATAAAGGTGAAAATAAGAAATGTCTTGGAGAAGGGATTTGGCAAATGAACCCTGACGATGATGTTGTTCCCAAGAAAACTCACAACATAGAACCTGATCATGACGTACCTTTAGAAGTATCAAAGAACTCTAGATTACTTCTAAGTCACCCCAAAGAGCAAATACTAGGAGATCCAACAAAGGGTGTATCCACTAGAGCCACAATTCATAGAGATCAAGAGTTTGTTGCTTTTGTATCTCAATTTGAACCAACGAAAGTGGAAGATGCATTGAAAGATGAGAACTGGATTCTGGTTATGCAAAAAAAATTAAGACACTTTGTAAGAAATAAAGTATGAGAATTAGTTCCTAAACCATCCCATCAATCAATCATAGGAACCAAATGGGTTTTTAGGAACAAAAAAAATGAACAAAGGAATCATAGTCCAAAATAAGGCTAGATTGGTTGCACAAGGGTACAATCAAGAAGAAGGCATAGACTTCGAAGGAGTCTTTCCCTCAGTAGCAAGAATAGAGACAATAAGGATGCTACTTGCCTATGCATGTTACTAAAACTTTCCCTTATACCAAATGGATGTAAAAAGTGCATTTTTAAATGGTTACATCAATGAAAAGGTATATGTGAAACAACCTTTAGGGTTTGAGAATGCTCACAGCCAGGAACATGTGTTCAAACTCCACAAAGCCTTATATGGATTAAGATAAGCTCCTGGAGCTTGGTATGATAGACTGAGTTCATTTCTTTTAGATCATAATTTTCAAAAAAGAAAACTTGATCCAACCTTGTTTATTAAACAACACAATGATGATATGCATTTTGTTCAGATATATGTGGATGATATCATAGTTAGTGCATCGAACAAGGAATTGTGTGATAAGTTTTCGAAAATAATGCAAGAAGAATTTGAAATGAGTATGATGGGGGAACTTACATACTTTCTTGGTTTGCAGAATAAGCAAATGCCAAATGACACATTTATAATCCAATCAAAGTATGCTAAGGAAATGATTAAAAATTTTCAAATGAATAATTTGAAATCAATAGATATTCCTTGTAACTCAGTAATTAAACTAGATAGAGATGACAAAGGGAAATCAATTGATCCAAAGTTGTACAGAAGTATGATTGGAAGCTTACTTTATCTCACAACAAGTAGACCTGATATCATGTTCAATGTCTTCCTGTGTGCAAGATTTCAATTAGATCCTAAAGAATCACACTTAAAATGTGTCAAAAAAAATTAGATACACAAATGGCACAACTAATTTAGGAATTTGGTATTCCAAAGGTACGTCATTTGAACTGAAAAGTTATGTAGACTCTAATTATGCTGGGAGTCTCACTGACAAAAAAAGTACCTCTGAATTTTGTCACTTTCTTGGAAATTCTTTAATTTCCTAGTTTTGCAAGAAGCAACACTCAGTGACATTATCCATAGCTAAAGCAGAATATGTTACAGCTGGAAGTTGTTGTTTTCAGGTGTTATTTATGAAACAACAACTTCGGGATTATCAAATCTTTGTTGATTGTGCTGAAATGCTATGTGATAATACAAGTGTTATTAACATATCAAAGAATCCTGTATTGCACTCCCGAACTAAACACATTCAAATAAGACATCATTTCTTAAGGATCACGTGCAAAATGGTGATGTTGAACTTACTCACATTGGAACAAAAGAACAACTGGCAGATATTTTCACTAAAGCCTTACCTAAGGACCAGTTTGTTCATATCATACAAGAACTTGGGACGTTATTTGAATCTGACATATGATATTTTGATGCTTACCTCATTCAGGGGGAGAAGTATCATATGGATATTTTACTCTTTTTGATGTTTTCAAAAGGGGGAGAAGTAATTGTTGATGTAACCACTCTCACCTTGTTTTGTTTTGATGATTACAAACAACATACTTATGATCACTAGCTATATTAGATGGATTCAACTATTCTGTCAATGCATGTGGAAGAAACGTCATTGCACGAAGATTCAAGAGCTTAATGTTCATAATTCTTATTTAGAATCTTAGTGTTGTAGAGTAACATTACATGTTCCAACTACAATATGATTTGCATCTTTTCGAAAATCATGCATATAGTTTATCATACTCATACGTATACACTATTATATTATTAATCATGCATGCACACACATTAGTATGATAATTATGCCATCACATAGTTAAAATTGTTTATCATGCATATTTTTATCAGTGATTAACACGCATTCATTTTTACTAACTTTCCATGGTTTCATTGTTTTACATGTATTGTATTGATTGTCTCAATCATATGCTTAGTCGATTGATTTACACGTATTTAACTTTGCAATTATCAAAAATTGTTTTTAAAAGTTAGTCTATGTATTGGACAAAGTTTTAAACTCATTATGATCGAAAAATCAAATTTCTATCACTTCACAGTGAAGGAACGCGCTCCTTTATTAAGGAAAGCGCTCCTATACATTTTTTCGAAACTCAGATTTTTCTGATAAGAGTTTAAGGAACGCACTCTTTGTAAGAGGAACGCCTTCCTATGGTTTTTTCCGAGAGTTAGAATTTTCTGATTAGGGAAAAAGAAACGTGCTCCTTCAAGTAGGAATGCACTCCTGTTGTCAAGGAAAAAATAAAAAAATTTATAGAGACAATGGTTCTTGATGAAGGACATCGCTCCTATGCCCAACGGACACATTGAGGAACGCGCTCCTCATATAAGGAACACGCTCCTTGATTAGAGGAAAATCTGAGATTTTTCAGATTTCAAAGTAGAAATGCGTTTTTTCTTTGAGGAATGCGTTTTTGTGCCTCGATGTAATGGTTTTTTATAAAACCCTAGAACTTGTGCCTTTCTCATCTTACTATTTTTACAAGTCCAAAACAAGTTCTTGAGTGATTTCAAACCTCTTTCAAAGAAAAATTTCATTTGATTCACACTTCCGTATAGTTCTCTAAATCTTTCAAATACTTTGAGAAACTTGTGTGTTTCCATTGAGCAAGTGTTAAAGGCATTTTTGAATATTTTCTACACATCTTGTTGTGTCTTGATCATTTTTGAACGCGGTATCTCTCATCCAACATCACATTTGAAGAATCTCGAAGCTTCAACCTTACCTATGTGGGGTATATTTTCTATATCTAGATTCTTGTGATTTTGGTTTGAGCAAATCAGTTTTGTGCTTATGTTAACATCTTGAAAACTAATTTTGTTTTGAGTATTGTTTGTGAAACCCTATTTTGATCTTCATATTATTGTATCTTGTTTAGTGGTTTCATAAATATCTAGTGGTATCGATTCATGTGTTAAAGTTATACTATATTGGATCGATTTTATAGATCAACACTTGGTTTGTTTGATTCTTGATTTTAATCATTTACACTTTTAGAATAATCAAGTTTTGATCATCATTATATATTGATTCTTGTGACTTAAACATATCATTGTTAGAATTAATATCTAGATACATGTGCACATTCAATTCTTGAGTTCATATCATATATATTTTAATCGATTGCAAGTTTGAGAAAAATTATTTTAACACATTGCATCATTTATATCATTGTGGTTGGAATAATGGTGCTTACTCATTCAAGATTGTAAGCTTAATATTGTTGAGAGTGTTGTAGAACACTTTTCTCTATCATTTGTAATCTTAATGTATAGTTGACGTGTTTGTCAACCGGGAACATACCATATCTTGTACGGCTCGTAACCACGCCCGTAAGTTGGTTACAGTGTGGCTTTCTAGCCAAGTCCTTGTGTAGTCTAGAGTGTGACTTTCTAACCAAGCCCTAATGTGGTTAGTGCAAGGCTTTGAGCCAAGCCTTTGTGTTGGCTTTTGTAAACGGCTCTAGTCATGCCCGTAAGTTGACTAGCCAATAGTGTATTGGGAAATCCTGATCGTGGTGATTGGGTAGCGGACATAGGTTCTAGGGGAACCGAACCACTCTAGATCTCTGTGTCCAATTATCTTTCCTGCATTTGTTTATTTTAATTGTTACCTATTGCGCACTTTATTCTATTTTATTTATTTAACCGAAAGGAAACGCGAAAATCCGCCAAGTCCAATTCACCCCCTCTCCTTCTCTGGGACTATAATACTAGGCCAACAAGTGGTATTAGAGTGAGTTTTTGCACTGAAAGTTATCTAACAATTTTTTTGAATAAGATGGCAGGACAATGCTTAACTAGTTATACTATGGACAACCAGTTGACTAGTTGATCCCAGTCCACCCAATTTTTTATTTTTCCATATTTTTTTCGCACATCCAACAAACACACATAACACCAACATACATTAACCACATGCATCGCACATCAATATAAAAGACTTCTACATATGAAATATGTGTATAATACGTCTCGACATACGTATAAGTCAACCAAATACATTGACTAAACTACGGGGTGTTACAAATGCAGTGCAATCTTGCAGAACAAGCTTCCACCAAAGCTCAAAAATCCAAGGAGTTTCATTATCCCTTGTGTTATTGGAAATTTTGAATTTGATAAAGCTTTATGTGATTTAGGTGCTAGTATTAACTTGATGCCTTACAATGTTTTTAGGAAATTGGGTCCTGGAGAGCTGAAGCCTACCAACATCTCACTTCAATTAGCGGATCGATAGAGAGGTGCTAGTCAAAGTTGGATAATTCTATTTTCATATGAATTTCATAGTTTTGGAGTTTGAGGAAGATAGAGAGGTGCCATTGATCTTGGGAAGACCATTCTTAGCTACTGGTGGAGCTTTGATCGATGTTCAACAAGGAGAGCTCACTTTGAGGGTTGGTGAAGGCAAGGTGGTGTTCATTGTCTTCGAAGGAATTAAATATCCTTCAATGGAACACATTTTGTAACGACCCACTTTCGCATATGATGTCATGATGGCATGGTATGCCCGACTCTAGGTCTTGTATATGTATTTGATGTGTACAATACTCATATTTTGGGTGTATTTTGTATGCTTGTAGAAAAAAATAGTAATATTAATATTATTAGTGGCTTATGGGAATGCCACAAACAAATTAACTTATTTAATGCATTAATTATTTTCACCCTTTCAACCTTAGATTTTGATCCAATATTATGGGTCCAACAATTAAATTTATTGGGTTGGTTGTGTAACTCGGTGAAATTAATGTATAAAAAAAATCTTATTTGAACATTGGGTAGTTGAGATGGGGTGTTATTTTAGGTGACTTGTGCATTGGAGAATGGAATAAAAGTCATATCAAATCTCACTTACCCACCTCCCATATCTCTCTCTCTTTCCAACGTTTTTGAACAAAAGGAAAAGAGAAGAGAAAAAAAAAAAAAAAAAGAGAAAGGAGAGAAGAAGGAGAACGATGAAAAGTGGGTTTCCAAGAGGGATTTCACCCAAATCAACCCCCAAGGTAAGGTTTCTTCTATTTTTCTTCATGAAATCACCCATCAAAGTGATTGTTAGGTTTTGAATGGTGTAATTTTCTCTATGGGCCACGAATTTGAATGAATCCAACCTAGGGTTTTGATGCCTAGAGCTAACTTTGGGTTGAAAATGGTATGAATGTGTCTCTATTGGATTTTTATGATATCTTTGAGCAAGTTAGAGGCATTTGCTATGGTTTTTACTAAGGCTTGCTTGTGAAACCATGTATTTGACTTAAACCTTAGAACATGGACTTAGGGCTTTCTAAATGGCATGCATGTGAACTATGTCATGCATTTGGATGAATGTTGATGATCCATAGTGTTAATTGGTGGTTTCTCTTGTTATGGAAGGGTGATTAGTACAATTAACCCATATGGCCTATGTAGGAAATTTTCCAAAGTGGGGCTTTTGATTCTAATTGACCTAGGCTGGTAAAGTGTGGTGGATTATGTATAATTAGACATGAATTGGGTTGATTCATGTCATATTTGGCCTATGTTGGATATGTTATGACCTAGGCCTAAGTGTTGGGTTGATTTTGCATTTTTGCATAGTTAATGCCTAGTATTGAGTCTTATGAATTGATGATGGATTAATGAATTAAGCATGTTTTAGAATGGTTGATGATGTGTTTGACCTATGATGAACATGAGTGGTCCTAGATTTAAGTGTTGACTTAAGTGATGAAATTTGGTATGATGGATGCCTATGGGTTGGACATTGATAATTTTGGTTGAATCATAAATTATGGATGTGTTCATGTGAAATTGGGAATTGTAGGGCTATGTAGTATTCCTACATAGACTATGATGGTGATTGATGAATTGGCCTAAATTAGATTTGTTGGGACTTAAGTTAGAAATTTGAAAATAATGGGAATATTATGGAATTTATCCAATTTGAGGCATTTGAATTGGAATTGATCAATTGAATTGTGTTAGGTGTGTCTAATCCAAATTGGTGTGGATTAGATGTGATTTGAGCTAATAATTTTGTATTTAGACATAATTGACTTGGAATTGATCACTTGGAATATGATTCATTTCAAGTTTCTGTGAGTTGATTGGCCAATTGGGGTATATTTGACTTGTGTTATTGGCTATTGGGCTGTTAGTGAGTATTTCTCACCTTATTTCTTCATTTATAGCATTGTATTTATATGAAATTGCATTGTTGAATGATATATATATATATATATGTGTGTGTGTGCATTGTGTTTTAAGAACATGAGCATGGAATTTATGCATTGGTATTGCCTTGGGTGTTTTGAATTAAATACCTTGGCATTGTTGTCTTTCTACTTACTTGTTCTTCGGGGAAATGTGCCGCCAGAATGCTTGGATTAGTACTTCATGGAAAGGACTTTCCGAAGCAACGAAGAATGTAAGGGTAGGAAGATTAGTAGGATTAGTGAAGGATAATGCGCCGGTCTGAACCTATTGACCAATGGGGGAAGTAAAGGCACGTGTTATTCTGTCATAACCTCTTGGTAAAGAGTATGCATATTTGATTCTTATGGAAATGATGCATAATTCATATATTTAGTTTGGAACCATATATATTATAATTTATTGATGCATTTGGTTTATAAATGTGAATTTCCAATGGCATACTTATTTTATATAAATGCATATGTGGAAATTATTGTGAAAAATATTCATTGAGCTAGTTGAGCTCACCCCATTTTCCCCTACTTTTCTCAGGTTCAGATCAGAAAGGAAAGGGCTAGGCTTAAAGTCTGTGTGGTTTTCCTTTTCTTCTTTTTGAACGTAGGTTTTGGTTTATATTTTTTTGGGGGGACTTGGGACTAGTTTTAATTGTTTTGTTCTTTTGAAATTGTATATAAATATCACAGGTACTTATGTATATAAAACATAGATCGTTGTGGTTTGTTTGGACTGTATATGATGGACTATTATTTGAGTTCCATATAGTCTTGAGGAGTTTTGAACCTTAGGATAATTATTTGGATGATAATGTATTATTTATTTTTGGTTCAATTATCTTGATCATATACAAGTTATGTATTTGAGTTTATTATGTACTTTCCGCGTAGAGACTTATCAGTGCGTTAGGTCTTGTCGTATTGTGGCATTATCTGGGATACTGTGACAGTCGTGACGTCACCCAAAGAGGGGTCGCGACACATTTGTATGAGGATTGATGAAGTGAATTAAGGATGTAAAAGTGGCTAGAAAACTTGAGTTAAACCATTTAGAAAATCCATCTAAATCATGTCCAATTCATGAGTCAATCTAGTGCAAGTGGACCAAAGAAAAGAATGAAAATGAAAGGGATTGGATGGAAAGGCTTCATTGATCATGGGGGCACACATTGTGATAACTAGCAGTTTAAGACTTCTGACCATTTCAAGTTGTTTGATCCGGGATAGTTATAATCTATAGTTTAGCTAAAGACTAAACAAATGCTTCTTGAGAGGCAACCCAAGTTCTAAACTTTTTAGTTTTTGGTCATTGATTGATTTTGTTTTATGTTTTAGTTTAGTTGTCGCCCTTATCCCTATCTTGCGATCTTATGTCGTTTCTTTGTGTTTGGCAGATTTTGCATTGGAGTGGAGTGCTATGGAGATCACTTTCGCACTTTGGGTTATTTCCTTCAATTTGGCAACACCATTTTCAAGGGAGTTTTCAGTTCCATTATTTTTTTTAACTTGCTCAAAACATTGAGGACAATGTTGATTTTAAGTATTGGGGGTAGAGCAACAAAAATTTGTGTGTTTTTGTGCATAAATAAATATCTCATGGATAGTTTTGTGTGTTCACGAGAAATTTGAAAAATTTTAATATGCGTGGTGACATGTGGTTGGATGATTGAAGAGCTCAATGATAGAATTTGGTTGAAAATCAATGTGGTTTTGAGATGTGCTAAATATTATAAATTTTCATGATTGGTGCTTGAGTACTTGTTTCACTGGTGAGTTTTGAAAAAATTATGCACATGACCTTGAGCATCATAATATCATGTATATTTGGAGAAGTTTTATATGAATTTTGTCCTGAAATTTGATCTCACAAGCTGTAGAACTTGCTTGTACCTCTTGAGGTGAAATCCTAGGCCATGCACGATTTAGAAAATGATGTAGGCCTTCTTTGGCCTAATTTAGCTAGTTCATATTCCCTAGTTAAATCTTTGAGCCTTGTATATATATTTTTTGGCCTTTTTCTTTGATTAATGCGCATTATCCTCACTCACATAGCCCAAAAATAAATTGAACTTGTCCTAGTTAGAAAAAGTTTTGATGAAAAAGGAAAGGTGAAGAGAAAAGAATGAAAGAGTGGTATAAGTCATCAATAATTGAGCTAAAAAACAGAGTAAAGTTCCAAGTGTATGAAAATTATAAGTTTGGGGGTGAATATTGTTTTGATCATTTATTTTTATGTGAGACTTTGGGAATTCTTGAAAAAAAAAAAAAAAAAAAGAAAGAAAAAAAGAGAGAGAGAAAAGAGAAAGAAAAAAAGAAGAAGAATAACTCAAATAAAGTATGCCCTCTTTGTTCTTAACATCATTAGTTCTCAAATATTCTCCTTGTTTTTTCTCATTGATATCTTTCTTTTTGTCCATGTTCTTGTGAGCCCCCACCTAATCCTAATGTTTTGTCCCAAAATAAAGCCCTATTGATTCTTGATTGTGCATAGATCTTATATATATTGGTGGAGAGAGGTTTGATAGTTTTGCCAATGGAGTTTGAGATTTATTAATCTAGAGATCATTTTGAATTGCTAATTAGCATAAAACTATCTTAAGGGCATGAAAAATTGGTGATTCATACACACACACCCTCCATGACTTACATGTGAGATATTGTTTATTCTTAATCCAAAAATGAGTTTTAATTTATAATATTTGGGATCATCTTTGAGTCACATGTATTTGATACTTGTCAGGCAAAAGTTTTCTATCTCTAATTACTCAATTTTTGCCAGTTTGAGTTCCATTAAATCCTATCTCAATTCTCTTATTTTCCATCTTGCTCGACGACAAGCAATTAGCCAAGTCTGGGAGTATTTTATGTGTTGGTAAATTACACAACATTTATTTCATATTTTTAGATTGATAGTGTTTACTTTTCTATTTTAATTTGAGAATTTTGCTAACTTGACCTAATTTGGGTGATTTGTTGATCTTTTAGAGAATTGGAGGGATTAATAGCAAAATTGGTAAACAAAGACCAAAGGAGCTAGGTTAAATTAGGCTTGAAACTTGAGGCTTGCTTTATAAAATCACGTGCTCATTTGGACATTTAATGACAACCATTGAATTAAAATGAAAGAATTCAAAGATTTAGATAGAGGATATATAAAGAAAGTTAAGTGAGCACAAAACCCTAGCTCTCTTTTTTTTTTTTGGCTTTAGGGGCACACAAGGGAACTTGGAAAGAAGGGAAAAAACTTGGACAACTTGGAGAACATGAATTGAGCATTTCTAATCTTTTTCTCTCTTTTACTTGATTTAAACAATGATAATAAACATGTTTAATACAATTATGTTTTCCATTTCATCTTTAAGCATGAGCTAAATTGTTAGCCTTGAGCTTGATGTAACTTGTGAGATTTTGCACGAATTCCTAATTGTAGTGATTAATTAATTGTACTTGTTTCCATAATTGAGTTTGCATTTTAGTATTTAATGCATTTGAATGTTTGATCACCATTTAGTCGATCTTGAATTAGTGTGTTACGAAACGAGAGGTGCGCACACAATATGTTTGATGAGATGCAAACAATAGAATTAGTATAGGATAGAGATATACCTATATATAGTCTATGTGGTCTAAATGAATTATCATTGTTCTAATTTTTATTGAGAAATAGGAAGTTGTCATTTAGAAAGACTTTTACGCTAGAGAGAGATTATTAAATGAATTAGGGGGCATTTCGACTTTCAATTAGGACAAGTACACCAATTACCATAAAATTGAAAATTCATGCATATTAACAAGTGAAATCATAGCCCCAGTGTTTTAAGCTCCTTAGTTCAATCCAAATTTCCTTATTTTTTGATTTTTTTTTTCTTTCATCGCATGTTAATTTGATTTTTGGTACTTCAGTATTATTTTCATTAGCTATTTAGTCATATTTTTGGTTCTCAATTATAGCTAGATTTAATGAAATTTCGGTAGTTAGTGATTTAAGTCATCGTGTGACGATACTTTAACTCATCATTATATTATTTGTGCAACCTGTACACTAAAGTTTTGAATTTTTTTTTAAATTTTAAATTCTAAAATAAAATTCACAAAACTATAAAATTTGGCTAAATAATTTAAATTTAAATTATGTATTCTATTATCTGGCAGTTCGAATAATTGTCTTTTTCTTGAAAAAAAAAAAGGGCTAAAACTCTTTGTTCCACTCTTACAAAAGATATACACAACTTGTTGATGAAAACAATGGTGACAAAAGGTGATTTTCTAATTAATAACTATTCAAAATATAATATGTAATTAACAATTTAAATCACCCATATTTGAGAAATTATCCTCTTAAAATACCAAATGTAGAAAGAGAAGGAAATTTATAGAGAAGTCAATTAATGATTTAACACCAAGTAAGAATTTTCTTATTAATTTTTATTAAGTTGAAATTGATTTTCCTTTATTACTAGGAAATAAAATGGCCAGAGGAGTACAACACTTGCAATGTATGAAAGCAAGTGACAACAGTGGGCACATGTAAAGCATGCAAACCTAGCTAACTAGCTAGCAATGCTCCTTATTCATAATATTTATAAATATATATGCGTTTAATTATTGATTATGATGCATATATATATATCAATACTAGGTAGTTGATGATCATCACAGCAAAGGATGATCAGTCATTACAATTGACAAATTCGTAGTCAACAAATAGGTGGCCCTGTGCATTACCAGTCCCGTCGGTATCTATCTGCCGGAAGACTCCAACATCCAAATCCAGACCTCCATTGCTGCACTGGTCCACTATCCTCACTGTTGCCTCCGCCCTTGTCCTTGTGTTTGTCACCTGCACCATACCCCATTTTTTTGAATTAATCCAAATTAATTGATGAAGTACCCTTTATGTATGCAACAAAATTATATTAATTTCCATTATTCCTTTTTGGCAATTATATCAATAAGCATTTTTCTCAAAAAAAAAATAAAAAATACAAATGTCTTGTAATAAGAAATACTAGTAAAGATGTCTATGAATTTAAAATGAGAATAAGGATAGAGAATTATATAAAATTGAAGTCTAAAGAATCTGAATTGATTAAAAGAAGACAACAGTGAAAATTAGAGATTAATTAGTTAAATGAATATATTATAATTTTAGTATTTATCATATTAAAAACTAAGTTTCTAAATAAAAGATAATTAAATAAATTATGGAATGAAGATATTAAAAAACTTACCAACAAGACTATTCTCCTGTAATATAGATATATATTTAGGTGATGTTTATAATTTTACTTGCAACCTCTAAAAGAAAATAGAGGATAATGGGAAAAAAAAAATAGTAATTTTTTATTTTCTTTAACTGAAATAGTGGTATATAATCTCAAAAAAATATTTTAAAGTAGAATTAGAGGCTAAATAATTAAAGTCACCAAATAGAGATTGCCTTTCATTTCCTAATTCAAAAACTGGAATACAATTAATTTCCAAAAGAAATACAGAAAACAACTTTTTTATCATCTTGAAAAGAAAAGTCTGAAATAAAATTTTTAGATCGAAAGGCTATTTTTATTAACTCAAATCACGAGTGAAAAGGGCAGGCGTTAATACACTAATAATAATTTCTTACTCTCAAGCATCTGCCACAGGAAGCCTGACCGCGAGGACCGACAGGGCCGCAGAAGGCGGTCCATCCGTATCTTCTTCGCCATTCAAGTGGCTTATTGGCGTCCCATGTAGCACAGTAAACACTTGCTCTCAGATAGTCCCATTCAATCTGGTCTGGATTGTATAAATGGTAGGTTGAACGCACGTTACTAGCACTTTGAGCAATAGCACCACCAACCATCACTCCTATTACTACTACTATTACTAGCAGTAATAGCTGCACATTTGAATATGTTCTTCTTCCCATCTTTCTTTTGCTTTTTGTAACTTAATTGCGGTGCTGTTTCTCCAGATGATGGAAGAGGAGAGGCTTCAATTTATAGTCCTGAATTTGGTGTTTCTATTACTTAAATACCCTTTTCCAAGTATTTTAATTAATTTAAAAAAAAAAAGTGTTTTGATTGTTAGTTTTATATATATTGCTGGTCGGTTAGAATTTGAAACCGGAAAAGGTTATTTTAACTACAAAAATTCAACTGCATTTCCAATCTTTTCAAGTCCTTATGCGAGGTGAAAAGATGTTGGTATGATGTAGGAATCTTAATAGATTTGTTCAAACTATGAAATCGAATTGAACCGATGTGTTTGTTTTGGTTTAGATTTGAAAAAAATATAAATCGATAAGTTTGGTTCGAATAGTGGTTTGAGACTTTGAAAACTGATCTAAACCAAACCGAACTCAACCGATTCTAAAATTAAAACTATTAATATTTATTTTTAATATCTATGATTCTTTTATAATATAAACATTCTCATTAAGAAATTATATAATCATAAAGATAGTTTTCAAGTTTTTTAAATATGCATTAAAAAAGTTAAAATTACCTTATATACATACATATATAATTGATTATTTTAATTTATTTAATGTATGAGCATGTAAAACTTCAAACCGATCAACCTAAACTGAATCAAACAGATTATGTTTGGTTTGGTTCGGTTTGGTTTGCTAATTTGAAATAAACCGATTAAGCTAAATCGAATCGAAACCTATTATATTTGGTTTGATTTAAGTTTGAGCATTAAACTGATCCAAATTAAATCGTCGACACCCCTAATATGAGACCGGGGGAGATGGAAACCCATTAGTAGAACCAAGAAAGTGGACATTGTTCGGATGCACACTATTTGAGCTAATCAACATTTTTTTTTTTGATACGTGATCAGACTGTATTGGAACCCCTAGTGGAACTCAGACAGCAGGTTAGAAATATGTTCCCTAATTATACAGGGGAGTGAACTCTCACTTATTTAGCATAAGGGGAAACAGAGTTTGATCCCCCAACCTTATGGTTAGGGGGTGGGTGCCTTGCCAAATGCGCTAGGCACAGGAAGGCAATCAACATTTGTTATAATCATGCTATTATGGTAGTCATTCAATATGCAATAAGTATTATGTATCTCAATTATGTAACGGACGATTGATTATAATATATATATAATTGCACATATATAAAATTATAATATTTTTCAAAGATTAACCTTATCTATAACATATTTAAAGCGCATTTTTCCAACTTTGAAAGAAAGAATAGAATTTTCTTTTAAAGAAAGAAAGAATAGATTTTAGCGAGGATTAGCGTGTGGAAATGGGTTAATTGGTGCTAGCAAGAAGGTAAGAGCTACAGAGATAGCCCACGAATCAGAGACGTGCGAGGACCGAAAAAAACATAAGTTGAGGTCAAGGTCAACCAAGGCGACTCGAAATGAAGACGGAAGTGTTTAGGTGTTGCACAGGTGGACGGACAATGTACACCCACCTTCTTTTCATGACATTTGGGAGTATGCATGCATGGAGTGGGCCCTACTGCTTGTAAAGGTCCCACTAGAAGACATCTCGTAAAAAACGTCAAAGTCAACAGCTTTAACAGTATTGACCGTTATTTGCATTTACTTTAATTCACGCCCTCTAAAATAAAAAACTTAGGTTTGATCTTTTGACAAACATGAAGAAGAAAAGAAACAGGGTTACGTGGGTTATTAGTCGTTTCACGGAATTAGACATTACACGCAATCATATTAAATATTAGGGTTTTTACCGAATACTTTTTAGAGTAGAAGTCTTAAGTTTTTAAAATTTAAGTTTTGGGTCCTCTGTAACTCATTGGTATCTTTTAATCAAATCATTGTGACTCAATTGACATGACTGATTATTTTGTTAATATCCCTAATAGCAACTCACGTGACTTACTATTTCTTACCAATTCATAAGAAACTTTAAATAGTCATAACTTTCTCATTTTAACTTCGATTTGAGTGATTCAAGATGTGTTGAAAATATCATTTCTTCCTCTTTCCAACGCCTCTTGAACTACTCAAATCAGAGTTAAAATGCGAAAGTTATGGCTATTTGAAGTTTCTTACCGTAAAAAAGTTTACTGATCAATAAGAAACTTCAAATAGCTATAAATTTCTCATTTTAACTCTAATTTGATAGATTAAAGACGTGTTGGAAATATATTTTATTTCTCTTTCCAACACATTTTGAATCGCTTAAATCTAAGTTAAAACTAAGAAGTTATGGTCATTTAAAGTTTATATTTCGATCGGTCAATACGAGTATATAAACTTCAAATAACCATAACATCTTCGTTTTAACTTTGATTTGAGCGATTAAAAATAAGTTGGAAAGAAGAAGAAAATATCTTTCCAACGCATCTTGAATCACTCAAATCTAAGTTAAAATGAGAAAGTTATGGCTATTTGAATTTACTTACCGATCGATAAACTTTTTTACCGATTGGTAAAATTTCTCACCGATTTAGAAAGATATTTTCTTTCTCTTTCCAACGAACCTTGAATCACTCAAATAAGAGTTAAAATGAGAAAGTTGTGTCTATTTTAATTTACTTACTGATCAGTAAGAGTAAGTAAATTCAAATAGCCATAATTTTCTCATTTTAACTCAGATTTGAGTGATTCAAAATGCGTTGGAAAGATATTTTTTTCTTCTTTACAACTCATTTTGAATCGCTCAAATTCAAGTTAAAACAAAAAAGTTATGGTTATTTGAAGTTTACATACCCAAGTTAACCGATCGGAACGTAAACTTTAAATGACCATAACTTCTTAGTTTTAACTCCGATTTAAGCGATTCAAAATGATTTAGAAAGAGGAAGAAAATATCTTTCCAAATCGTCTTGAATCGATACAATCGGAGTTAAAATAAAAATTTATGGTTATTTGAAATTTCTTATCGATTGGTAAGAAACTTCAAATAGTCATAACTTTCTCATTTTAACTCTGATTTGAGTGATTCAAGATGCGTTGGAAAGATGAAGAAATAATCTTTCCAACTCATTTTAAATCACTCAAATCAGAGTTAAAATGATAAATTTATGACTATTTGAAGTTTCTTACCAATTGGTAAGAAATAGCAAGTCACGTGAGCTGCTATTAGGGAGAGAGGCAAAATAGTCAGACACGTCAACCGAGTCACAACGATTTGATTGAAATATGACCAATGACTTGGAGAGGACCCAAAATCTAAAATTTTAAAACTTGGGACCTTTGCTATAAAAACTCAAACTTTCAGGACCCAAACTCTAAAAATCCCTAAATATTATTGACCTATCTGGTGATGCTTCTAAGCATTGCCAATACAAGCAAAAAAAAATATTAATTATAATGACTTAAAATTTTTAAACTAGATTTAAAAATAGGATTGAATTTTTTTTTTTTCAATACCGACACAAAGCCATAGGATGTTGGCACTAGGACAAGAGGAAGTCGGGACCCCTCAGTAGTCTCAAGAAGGCGAGCACAACAGTGAAGAACATAAAGGGTCCGGATGGGGACCATGCTAATCAATTTTCATAGTTTCGCTCCCACTTTTATTATGGGAGAAAAAACTCTTACTTATTTGCAAAGGGAGATAATTGAACTTCTGACTTCGAGTGAGAGAGTTCGAATGCACACCATTGAAGTTAGCTAATGTTTGCAAACTACGATTTGAATTACTAGGACTTTAATCTATTATCCATAATTTTAGTAAACGATGGAGGTATTCCTACACAGTGAAAATTGAAAGTAAAAGATGTAGAAATATAGATAAATCTGGATACTTACTTCTTCTTTTTTTCTGATTTCTTGGATATTTAAACTTAATCTATACTATTATAATAAATCTACTTGGAGATTTTTACCTCAGGGCCATTTTTGCATTTCTTTCACATTTACCCTCTCTTTTGTTCCTAAAAATAAAAATAAAAAAGACTAAATTAATGGGTCAAATAAGCATTTTACCTCTATACGTGATTCTCACCTATTCCATAAATTAATCTTACATAACTATTAGACAACGACTAATTAACTTATTCCATCGATTTATAAATTTTGTTTCTTCTCTTCTAAATTTAAATGATTCAAAAAAAAAAAATTTCCTCTTCCAAATTTCTATCTTCTTCTTCATTCTTCTATGGTAGAAAAATAAAATAAAATATGTTTTAAATTTAGTTTTATCATTAGTTTGAGACGTATTATGTATTATTTGTTCGTACTTTTTTTAAAATTTTGTTCATTTAGTTTTTGTGTTAGCTTTTCTTATTAATCTGTTTCAATTTTTAATACATCTTTCTAATTAATGAGTTAATTGCTACTTATTTTAGCTGACTATTGAATATTTTATTTTATTATTTTATCGTGTTTTTTATTTGAACCTATTTTTTATTGATTGTTTTTGAAAAATGTTTAGATATTTTTTTAATTGACTTTATTGATGTTATGTTAGCTAAACATCATGTTTAATTTTAAGTATAAAAATATTGAGTAACTTTTTGTGTTTGTGAAATATAGTATATCTTTAAATGTGTTACAAATTAAATGGAAAAATATATTGCTGTTAATTTAATTCAAACACATGCATTGTCCGTGCACTTCTTCTAGTTATTCATGGAAAAAAAAGAAAATATATAAATATAATATCAATCATATAATCAGGGGCGTAGCGAAAAATTTTATTTAGAATGGGCTAAAAAATTTTTTAGACAAACCTCGGCAGTATAAAAAAAATTTATTGATTGAAATATGTAAGTTACTAATATCTAAAAAATAGGCTTGTGTAGTTCACACATGTAGTTGTAAGTTTTACAGTTAGATTATCATTTCCTTTTTAGTAAGAAAAATACTAATCTAACTATAAAAATTTGTAACTATATGTGCAACTACATATATATATCTATTAGATTAATTTATTACATACTTTAAGATATATAAATCGTTAATATTCAAATAATAGACGTGTGTAGTTATTTTGAATCCAAGTAAACATTATCACAAAAAATAGTCCAACTAAACTTTTTGAAAACCATTTGATAACTTTATCTTTAACGCTAAAAATTAATACTTGAGTGACAAATTCAGATAAATAAGTTTTTAGGTGTTTATGTAAATTTTTTGTGAGATTATAATTTGTTAGAATATATATATATATATATGTGAAAGCATGCTGAATAAAGTATAGACGTCTCTTCAAAGGCATCCGATAAAATAAAGTATAGATAATTTTGGATATTTAAACTTAATTATTTATGAAAAAGGAAAATATATAAATATAATATCAATCATAAAATGAAAACAAGTTAAGTAAAGGACTACTTCTGAAATAATTTGTCATGATCCATGTCTTTCATCTTCCAATAGTTTATATGAACAAGGAAGTCTCGAAACGCATTGGAAATGCCATAGGGCGATTTGAAGATATTACTAAGAACTAAAGGCAGTGCTGCTGGGAAAGATCTTTAAGGATCAAAGTTCTTATGGATATAAGGAAAGCTCATCGGCGAGGGATGAGAATCTGCCGGCCGAAAACACGAACGGATACCAGAGACTACTGTTATTTTTTGTGGAAAATTAATGCACTCGCTAAAATCATGCAATGAGTATGGTCTACTGGAGGAAGACGATGAGAAGAGACGCAAGCTCCAGTATGTGATGCAGTGAAAGCAAATAAAAGAATAAAAGAGTAAAACTCTTTTAACTTGATTGAACTGAAGTGTTTTTCTCATTATAATAGTCCCCTTTACATAGTAGGAGGAAATCATAAAAAATAGAAAACTGTTATTTTCCTTGATAATCTAAATCTTAATGAGAAATAAAATAAAGAAAATCTACTTTCCTATATCAAGTTATTTTTTAAACAATATTTTCCTAAAATAAAAAAAAAATTAAAATTTAAAAGGCACGTACAATTAGAAGTGTCTTTCCTGTACCAAGCCACAAAATAATTAGAAGACGTACAAATTTAGAAACCATTTGAAGTTAAAACCCTCACAAAATTAAAAAGTATAAAAAAATTAGTAGGCCTTGTAAAATTAAAAAGGTACAAAATCAAAAGCCCTGAAATAGAATTGATCTTCTTTCCTATTTTAATGTCTCTTGCCTTTAGTGGGCTTGCAACGATCCAATTGATCCATGTATTTGTCGGCAAGTTGTTCTACATCATAATGGCCCTGGTTTAAATTCTCTAAATCATCGAAACCAAAAAGCAAATTAGTCTTAGGGGGGTGATGGTAACAGCAAAAGCCTTAGGGTGCGTTTGGTGTACAAGATAAGATAAAATTAATTTTATGAAATTAGATTGAATTGGATTAGATTAGATTGAACTGAACTAAAAAAGTGTATTTCGTATTTGGTGCAACACATAATAATAAAATAAAAATTAATTAAATAAATTATTTAAACTTTTTTTTAAATTACATTAAAATAAAATAAAAAAAAACAACCAGGTTGCTGGTTTTGCAAATCAAATAATTAGATATATATATATATTTTTTGTACAAAAAAAAAAGAAAAAAAAGAAGAATGACAAAAATAAAAAATAAAAATACAAATAAAAATTATCCGATGGATAAAAATAGGAAATGAGATTATTTATAACCCTGCGTTGAAATGATGAGATAAAATTAAAAATAATGCTATCCTAATGTATTCCCTTGACAAACGCACCGTTAGTTCTATGGAAAATTTAGGGCCTCGGTCAGAGTCTAACCAGATTTCCAGTGACCCGACGTTGATAGCGGCGGATTTCAGAGGCAATAAGGATAGAGATTTCTAGAAGCAACACGATCCAGTAAAAGTGGTGGTTAAGACTGATGACATGTCAGGAAGAGGTGACTTCCTTGCTTCTAGAAAATATAAAGCAAATCTCTTAGAAGATATATGTAGAGATTTGAAAGTGATGGGCCCAGAAATGATTATTATATAGTGAGATGGAGAATCCAGTGGATCAAGCTTGCACTAATTTGGAAATGGAGCCCATCACCAGAAGACTAGATCAAGGAGAAGTACATGCTTTTAGAGAATTGGAAATGCAACTGACATTAATAACAAAGATTCAAATTGATTGAACAAAAATAACCAAACCAAAATATATTCAAAAGGGTTTACAAAATCAAAAGATCTGCATGCTGAGTCCATAGGGCTTTTTAACGAACATCAACAATCCAAATGGCGACGAGTTCCTAGGCAGGCCATTCATTCTAAAAAAACCTAACATGGCAAAAAGACGGTTCAATTCAAGAAAAAAACGTGGCAGAAAGTAGGCAAAAAATGGAAAGTCTAACACAAACGAAGACTTGAAGAACATAAGAGTGGATTCGTCCCGTCAATCTCATAGTAAAACGACAGGGTCTGCAAAACAATCCTACCGAGCAAAAGAAAGCTAATAAGCTAGAATGTTCGAGGGCTTGAGAACCCCCAATCATTCCTAGAATTGCACAATCTTGTGCGCTTCAAAGATCTCGAGATAGTGTTTCGAATTAAAACAAGAATTTTCAAGCAGAAAGCGGAGCATATTAAGATCAAATTAGGGTTTGATTGTTGCATATATGGATAAAGAAGAGGCCATGGTGGGGGCTTGCTTATGCTTTGGAAGGTGTCTATTTCAGTTTCCCTAAAATCTGTTTCTAGTGGCCACATTGATGCTTGGATCCAAGAGGGTTGCAACAACAATTGAAGGCTTACAGGGTTTTATAGTGAGTTAGAGGCGTCTGAAAAATATCTTTATTGGAAACTTTTGAGATGTTTAAAGGAAAATCTAGACCAGGCATGGCTGGTTATTGGAGATTTTAACGAAATAGTAAATAGCTTGAAAAAAGGAGGAGGCACCTTGTGCCTTCTCTGACTGATGCATGATTTCGTTGATGCCATTGATTGTTGTGACTTATTAGATTTGGGCTACATAGGGCCAAAGTTTATTTGGAATACCAAGAGGACTGGAGAGGCAAGTATTAGAGAAAGGCTTGATCGTGCCTTGTGTTCACTGGCCTGGAAGAACAAATTTTTTAAGGCAGAATGTCAACATCTCGACTACCTGGGATCAAATCACGGAGTTGTTTTAATTTGTATAGTAGGGAGGAGTGTGCTGACGATAAAAAAAGAAAAGAAATAGGCTGATGTTCGAGCCTTTGTGGGCGGAAGAGGATGAAGCCGAAAGCATCATTAGAGATACCTAGGTTAAGGTATCAGCAAATCATGCAGATTGAGGTTAGTCTTCAGCTACATTCATGTTGGCCCGAAAATATTCAAGACGGGGGTGAATTATTAACAAAATAGATTTACAGTTGAAACAAGATAGTAACAGTCAATAAACATTAACGATAAAAAACAATTATAGGAACAATCAATCAGTAAAGTACGCATAAATTTAGAGTGGTTGACTCTTGCCTACCTCCACTACCAAATCTCCTTGGTTAGGGTTTTGTCCAAACTCCACTATCGAATCCTCTTACGAGTGAGGATCAAACCTTTACAACCTTTCTCAACTTCACGAGTGTGAGAAAAACCTTTAACCACTTGAGCAACACTTTGTAACACCCCGTAGTTTTAATTAAATATATACGTTGAATTATGCGTATATCGAGATATATAATACACGTATTTTATACGTAGGAGCCAAATATACGCGTGTATGATTAGTAGATAAATAAAATTATAAAATGAAAATGATACATATGGGATCATCTAATATGGGTGCTTAAAAAAAATGGAATTGAATTAAATTGAGTAATTTATGGTGTTGGTTATTTAAATATGTGGATTGAAGTATGATTTAATGAATTAATGAATAGTATGATTGAATGAATGAAAGTGACATATTAAGATGGTGAGTTGGTTAACTATTGAGCATGAGGTGCATTGGATCATTTTGTATATATATATATATATATCAAACTTTCATTTTTAATCTCAACCTCTCACCAACGTCCAACAAGAGAAAAAAATAAAAAATAAAAAGAAGGAAAATGAGTTGCTGGAACGAAAACAAAAAGAAAGAAGAGAAGAGGAACGTGAAGAACCGAGAAGAGAAAGAAGAGGAACAGAGGAAGGAACGCATGATTCGCGCAAAATCCAAACCCGCGGTAAGTGATTTTCACTCTATTTCTTCGTGAAATTAAGATCTAAGCTAGATGTATGAGTAATTTTTGTTGTAGGAGCCATTTTACGGCGTTTTCAAAAATTGAGGTTTTTACCCAATGTGAATGAAAATCCACTAGGAAGGTTGGAAAACACCTCCTAGGCTGTAGGAACCTTAAATATATGGTTAGATTGAATTTATGTGTTCATTTGAAATTTTTATAGCCGTTGGAAGTGTGTTGGAATTTAGAGTTTCGATTGGAGACCATTTGAATCATTTAAAACCCGATGAAACTCTAGTTTAAGGCTATAGAATGGTAGAATGAACTGTTGCGAGTCCATTGATGGTAAGTTCATGATTTTTGGAGATCGTTTGACAATTTTAGTAAAACTTTATATGTTTCTAATGAATAGTGACGACGTGAACAGTGACGTGAATAGTACTATGATCATATCCGGTGAATAAAATGGAATTAGAATCCAATGAAACTTCGGTTTAAGATCATAGAATCGTAGAGAACTGAATTCCGGACGTTTCAATGCTAGATTGTGATTTTTGGATATGATCTGATATTTTTAGTAACTACATATATGGTTTTGGTGAGTAAAATTCACTGTCGTGATCTTCGCCAACGTGTAAAACCTCAATAAAATACATGTTGAAGGTAGTAGAATGATAGAATGACTGATTTTTCACGTGTCGATGTGGACAGAATAATTTTAGGAATGTTCTAGATTTTTAATAAAATTGATATGCGTTTCAGTAGAAAAATAAACTGAGAATTAGTAAAAATATGAAATGGAAAATCTATTTTCATTGTTCTTTCTTGTGTAAATATCTAGATTGACCACAGAACCGGGATAGTAGTTTCTTCACTTGCTTATGAGTCCTAAATTGAATTAGAATCTAAATTCACAGATATAATATTTTCAGGTGGATCTTTATTTGAAGTGAGTTGAGAAATTAAAGATGTAAATAGATATGAATAAATGAAATTTAATTATGGAGTGGTTGTGACAGGTTGAAATAGTTGGATTTATGGATTTAAATTGGAGCTGGACTCAAAAGCGACGATGATTGAGTTTAAGTTGGAAAATATTGTACTGTGAGTATATTTTCTTGATTTTGGTTCTTATACGGCATTTTATATATATGAACTGTTTGAATGTAAATATGTTATGCAGATATTGTTGCATTGTGTTTTAATTTGCATTCATAAATGATATTTTTAGCATTGGAGCATGTGAGACTTGCAAAGGCAAGTTGGTGTCATTTCGTTAGGAATTAGACTCGGATGAGTGTTACGCGTAACCTTATTGTCAGTAGGTCTGTCCTAATAAGGATTGGAGATCCTTGAAATGACTGTGAATTGGGTAATGTGAGGCTGTGGCTACCTTGTAACGGCCATACAAGGGTTAGACCCGCTCTCTTGCCTTTAAGGAGGGAGATGGTAAATTTGTTTTATGAAACTGTGCATTGTTTTCTTGAAAACTCATGAAAATTATGTTGTTGACATTTATAATACATTCGTTGAATGATGCATGTGTTTAATACTTGTTTGAAATGATTTGAAATGCCATATTTTTCTAAATGTATATAATTGTCATATCAAGAAGTATATTCACTGAGCTGTTGGTTGCTCACTTCATTTCCTTCAATATTTCAGGTACAGAGTTAAAAGGAAAAGCACGAGAATAGATACGTGAGTTAGAGTCTTATTTTGTTAATGTATTTGTACGCGAAGGAAATGGATTATATTTTCTTTAGTTTCAAATGAATATATATATATATATATATATATATATATATATATATATATATATATATATATATATATATCACATCCTACATATATAAATATTATCACATAGATGGGTTGTACATGGATTTTCATTTGAGATTATGTGAAGGCTGACAGTGTATTGTATACTATATATGGGTATATACAGTGTATAATACATTATGCCGGTCATGACGTCAGCTTACGTCAGGGCGTCGTGACACTTGCTCAACCTCAGTAACATACACAGTCACCAAAGTAAATCAAATACAAGTTTGAGAGTTTGATTTTTTTACCAAGAATCAAAAAAATACTTAGCAAATAATGAACCTCAGACCAACACTGATTCAACTATGAATATCCGATTATGCTCGGCTGAAAAGTGAGAGGTTATTGCTTCTCTTTCATTCAATGGGTTTTAAAAGGTATGATAATGAAGAATAACTAATCCAAAGGGTGATTTTAACTCAGAGTATTTTCAAAGTATTTTCGCATTATTTTTCACAAAAATATGAGACTTACTTTTAAAGAGTTTTTGGGAAAATCTTATTTCTTTTCTTGTTGTGTGCTCAACGGCTCAAAAGTGATATACTTATAAAGAGAGCCTTTGAAATTCAAACTTTTAAAAAATTTTGGTGCTTGATTTGAATTTCAAATCAAACGGTCAAATTGTTTCATCAAAATGTACATAATCAAACTGTTCGAGAAAACCTGAAGCATCTGTACAATCACAAGAATATAAGGTTTCAGAAACAACACAGGTTGACAGTCTTTTTAGAACTTTTGTCAGTGTCACATTAGCGTCTTAAAGGAGCATCAGCGTCCTGAATCACATTGTTTTGAAAAATAAACTTTTTGTGAACTTCTTCTAGGAGGGTGCTAATGCTACATTAGCATCCTGATGGATTTATATTTCGGAAACCTAGAAGTTTAGGGGGGTGCTAATACTTTATCAGTGTCCTGATGGCAATGTTGGTTTTTTCAGGTTGGTTCGATGAGGGCATTAATACTCTATTAGTGTCCTGATTTGAACGATGAACACTCAAACCCGGAAACCATCAACGCCCTGATGGTCCATTAGTGTCTTGTAGTGTTGGCTTGATATTAAGTGACTAGCCACGACATTAGTGTGCTGATATCCCATCAGAGTCCTGAAAGACACTGAAAAATAATTTTCTTGAAAATTGATTTTTTCAAAACTTGATCAAATCAAATTAACACCTAAGCTTTTTGGATCAAACCAAACATTTGAGAATCATGCAATTGGTCCAAAGATGAGTTGAAAAATCTTCGAATTGAATCGATTAAACTAATTTTCTATGAGATAGAAAATCTTTTGAAAACTTATGAGAAATCACGAAAAATTCATAAAGTGAATGATTTCTAATAACATAACATTTAATTCCAATATATATGTGATTTTCATCTTGATTACGAGCTTGACTTCCTTTCCACCATGCTTTGAGTGAAGTGTCAATGCATCATCATGTATTCAATATACATAGGAATGTGGTTTGTTAATCATCAAAATATGTTCTCTCATATACGGGGACATGAGGGTTATTGGAATAACAATTCGATTGCCTTAAAACACTTCAATTATGGAGCAATATCAAACTCGGTTATATTCCTAAGACAATCAATTAGGTGAAAGACAAGCTGGAACAACTTTATAATGGCCTACATGACAGAGCAAACTCCCAAATTATCAAAAGGTTAGAAAATAAACTTGAAGACTTGTATTTGAAAAAAGGAGTTATTGGAGATAAAGAGCCAATGAGGAATGGTTAAAAGGGAGGGACTTGAATACCAAATGTTTTCATGCTAAAACCGGTGATTGTAGAAAGACGAATCATATAAAAGGAATGCTAGACTCGAATGGGCAATGGGTGGGGGACCAAGACAAAATTGTTGAATCAATTGTAAAGTATTTCCAGGAGATATTTTTGTCAAGTAATCCCCATAACCAAGCTATTGATGTTGTCTTTGAAGGGATGCCCAGAAAGGTGGTGGATTCAATGAACTAATCACTTTTAAGACCATTTTCTTGAGAAGAAGTTGAACATGTTTTGAAACAGATGGCTCTAACAAAATCTTCAGGTTTGGATGGCTTACTAACTCTCTTCTTTCAAAGGTATTGGATAGTGGTGGGGCAATGATGTTAGTTTTATTTGTTTGTCTTTACTAAATGGGGCTACAGGTTTTGGTGAGCTAACAAAACCCTCTTGTGTCTTATTCCCAAAAATGCAAATCCAAAAATAGTGTCAAACTTTAGGTTTGTAAGCCTATGTAATGTAATCTACAAATTAGTAGCCAAAGTCTTGGTTAACAAGCTAAAGCCTTGCCTTCCCCATGTTATCTCCTTGAATCAAAATGCCTTCCTAAGTGGGAGATTGATTAGTGATAAATTTATTGTAGCCAATGAAATTCTTCACTATATGAAAACACAAGCGTAGGGGAAAGGGTGTGTCACAACCCAAGATCTGTGGCGTCATGACCAGTACGAAACCCCATGTATATCCTCCCTCGACATACACGACATCCCGATAAGCCTTATAATACACACCATAATCCTAAATACACAACAATAAACACATGGACATAAATAAGATCATCATTATAAAACATACCCAAAATGACAACCAGAAATTTTTTTTCCAAGTCCATAATTTTCAGAAGTACAAAATTATACTTAACCATAAGTACAAATCCATCTAAATGTTAAGTATAAGCATTATGTGTTACATAATACAATTTATCAAAATAAATGCGAAAAAGTACTAAACACCTACGTCACAAAAGTACGGAAAACGCTTCGCAGCTAAGCTTTCCTTTTCCCCTTCCAATTCGATCCTGAAAAAATAAGGATGATGGTGAGCTATAGCAAGCTCAGTGAATGTTCTATACAAGTGGCAACATATATATGCATTAATTAAAACATTGCAAGATCATTAAAACTATTTAAATAACATGGGTATAAGCAAGATTACATACATGCCAATATAATGCATCATGTCATAAACAAGACAATGCATATCATTTTATAAACATGCACATGCAACCTAAACACCTCCTAAGTAAGAATCAATACAAGGGCCACGCGTGCTCGAAACCCATGAGCTAATCCCATATTGCCCAATTTAACCATTTAATACCCAATTAACCCACATTTACCCCAATTAAATGCAATAGATTGATCTAACCACTATAATACATGACATTCAATCATAAATAGGGTTAATTAGACTAATTGCAAGTCAATTTGATCAATTGACATCAATTAGGTCAAAATCCCCAAATTTGGGCAAATCCCCAAATCATATGAAATTTCCCAAATTAGAAGGCCTAGGCCAAAATTGCATTACACCTAGGGTTTCCAGCCATCAAGATCAGTAAATTAGACCACCATAACCCTACATTTACCCATCTATTCATCATACACTACATGCAAAACCATTGGCAAACCCTAAGTCCAAAATCCTAGGTTTAGGTCAATACACATAACCACTTCAATTTCTTGCTAGAAATTGCGGGGTTTTAGCTTCAATAGGTTCCCAACAACCTCTAATCAAACATACATGACATGCAAACCCTAACTCGAAGATGTGTTCTTCCAACACCCTCCACAAATTTCGGGATTCATGGGTGGAAACACACCATTTGGAGTTGTTCTAGGTGAGGGAAGGCCATTAGCATCATAAACAAGCATAAAATAGCTTAAACATGTAAACCCTAGGTCAAGAACCCACCAAATCTGAGATTCATACAAACCCTAGGTCACAATAAAACTTGCAAACACACATGAAAGAGATAGAAGAAAGCAAATGAGAAAGAAATGCAAACCTTGGAGGATTGTTGGTCAAAAAATGCACCAAAACCCCAATCTTCTCTCCCTTTTCGCCTCTCCCTAAGCTCTTTTCCCCTTTTACAAGCTCTTTCCCTCTTTCACAATGATCTAATGTGCAAATGAAAGGCAAAAAGGGTATATAGCAAGTCAAGTCACATGTGGGGCCCACACAAAAAGGTCTCATTTTTTGCATTTTACCCAGGTGAAGCGCATTCCAAGTCCATGAAATGCGTTTCAGGGATCATTTAGGCCCGGAAGCCTCTCGGCCAGTGTGAAACACATTCCAGCACCACTGAAACACGTTTCAATTTTTCAGATTTTCAGATTTCTCATCTTTTCGCTACACGGTCCATACACATAGGAATTTCACGTATAATAGGTCGATTTCTATGTAAAAACGCATTCTAGACTCATTTCTAATATCCTTCCGCCCATTTGGGCATAAGACATGGACCTACGGAGTCAAAACACATACAAATACACAAATATACCTGTATCCGGGTACTCTACGGTCAAGATGACATCATCCTAAGGTACGAGCGTTACAATTCTCCCCAACTTAAGAGTATTTTTGTCCTAAAAAATGAAATCAAGAGAACTACCCTCAGTCGATAAAGAGATCGGGGAACTTCTCCCTCATCTGGTCCTCCCGCTCCCAGGTTTGCTCTTTATTATCGTGGAATTACCATTTGACTCGCACAAGTGGGATATCTTTATTCCTCAATTTCTGAACCCGACGAGCCACAATATGAATTGGCAACTCCTCATAAGTCGTATCTTCCCCAACTTGCAAATGACTCACATCAAGCACATGAGTTGGATCGGGATAAGACTTTTTCGATGGATCCTCATTATAGTTCCTTAACATCGATTCATGGAATACATCATGAACACCCTCAAGTTCAGAATGTAGAGCCAACCTGTACGCTACTGGTCCAATCTTCTCAACAATCTGGAATGGTCCAATGAACCTAGGGGCAAGTTTCCCTTTGACACTGAACCCCATATGACCCTTGAGTGGCGAGACCTTAAGCGAAACTAAATCTCCCACTGCAAACCCCAACGGCCAATTCCGGTTATCTTAATAACTCTTCTGCCTATCCTTAGCCGACTTCAACCTTTGCCGAATCAACTTGACTTTCTCTGTCTGCTCAACAACTGCATCAGGGCCCCATAACTGCGTATCGCCCACCTCGTACCAACAAGTTGGAGATCTACAGGGTCTTCCATACAAAGCCTCATACGGTGCCATACCAATGCTAGCCTGATAATTATTGTTGTAAGCAAACTCACATAAGGGAAAATGCTCACCTCAACCACCACTGAACTCTAAAATGCAAGACTTAAGCATATCCTTTAGCATCTGAATCACTCTCTCGGTCTGACCATCCGTCTGAGGGTGAAACGCTGTACTGAGTCAGAGACGGGTCCCAAACGAGTCTGCAAAGCCTGCCAAAACCTCGATGTAAATCGTGGATCTCGATCCGACAAGATAGACAAGGGCACTCCATGAAGTTTCACGATTTCTCTCACATATAATCTGCTCAGTCTATCCACAGAGTCTCTAGCGCTCATAGGAAGGAAGTGTGCACTCTTGGTCAACTTATCGACCACAACCCAAATGACATTAAATCTGCCCTGAGACCTCGGCAATCCCATGATGAAATCCATCGTGATGTGCTCCCATTTCCACTCAGGTATGGGTAATGACTGCATCTGACCTCCAGGCTTTTGGTGTTCAGCCTTGACCTGCTGGCACACCTCACATCTTTGCACATACTCAGCTATACTCTTCTTCATCCCATGCCACAACACAGACCTCTTCATGTCATGATACATCTTGGTAGCCTCTGGATGAACAGTATACTGTGACCTGTGTGCCTCTCGAAGTATCTCAGCACGCAACTCAACATCACATGGGATTCATAGCCTCCTTCTATACCGCAAGACATCATCTGGACCAATCTGCTAATCAGTCTGGTCAGCACTGTCTGCGTATCTACGGTACATGTCATAATCCGGACAATGTTCCTGTAGATCTCTAACCTGCGGAATATGGGCATCAGCAAGCTGCAAGTGCATCTGAGCACATATCTTAGTACGTGGTGCGTCTGAGAGTATGCTCATCATAGTTACTCTCTCAAGTAAATGCCACTGCTGGGCCATCTAAAAAACAACCACCTGAGTCTCTGCTCTCCTGCGGCTCAAAGCGTCAGCCACAACATTGGCTTTGTCAGGATGATGCTCCAAAGAGAAATTATAATCGTTAAGCAACTCAAGCCATCTTCTCTGCCGCATATTCAGCTTCTTCTGATCAAAGAGATACTTCAAACTCTTATGATCAGAAAACAAAGTGAACCTCTCACCATAAAGGTAGTGCCTCCATAGCTTCAGTGCAAACACAATAGCGGCCAGCTCCAAATCATGCACAAGGTAGTTGTGCTCATGCACCTTAAGCTGTCTAGATGCATATGCAACCACTCGACCCTCCTGCATTAGCCCACATCCCAGACCCAAAAGTGATGCATCAGTAAAAATCACCAATTTTTTCCCAGGCTCTGGAAGGATCAATACTGGAGCTGTAGTCAACCTCTTTTTCAACTCACTGAAAGCTTTCTCACAGGCATTCGATCACGTGAAGGCCAAGTTCTTCTGAGTCAGCTTAGTCAAAGGTGCGACTATCGTGGAAAACTCCTTCACGAACTTCCTGTAATAGTCAGCCAAACCCAGAAAGCTATGAATCTCTGTCACCGTGGTAGGTCTTGACTAATCAATGATTGCCTCAACCTTAGCAGAATCAACTGAAATGCCCTCTGCACAAACCACATGACCCAAGAATTTTACCTCAGTCATCCAAAAATCGCACTTGCTCAGCTTGGCATACAGCCTATGCTCCAACAATGTTTGTAAAGTAACTCTGAGATGACTCTCATGATCCTCTCTAGTCTTAGAATAGACTAGGATATCATCGATGAAGATTATAATGAACTGGTCAAGGTACGGCCTGAACACTCTCTGCATCAGATCCATGAACATAGCTAGTGCATTAGTCAACTCGAAGGGCATCACCAGAAACTCGTAATGTCCATACCTCGTCCGAAAACAGTCTTCGGAACATCCTCATCTCTAATCCTCAACTGATGGTACCCAGACCTCAAGTTAATCTTCGAAAAGAACTTGGCCCCAATTTGTTGATCAAACAAGTCATCAATACCAGGAAGTGGATACTTGTTCTTGACAGTCACCTTATTCAGCTAACGGTAGTTTATACACAATCAAAGACTCTCGTCTTTCTTCCTGACGAACAACACAGGTGCTCCCCAAGATGACATACTAGGAGAAATAAATCCCTTGCCCATCAGCTCATCAAGTTGGGCTCTGAGTTTATTCAACTCTTTCGGTGCCATACGATACGGTGGAATGGAAATGGGTTTTGTCCCGGGCATCAGTTCAATGATAAAGTCTACCACTCGCTTAGGCGGTAAGTCAGGTAACTCATAAGGAAAAGCCTCTGGGTACTCGCAGACTACAGGAATGTCTGCTAACTGAACACCATGTCCCACATCATCCACTGGCCTCAAACTAGCCATCGTAGCAACCTCATCATCAGTGGCTAATCTACCCTTGGTAGATGGTCTCAATGCAATATTGCCTCGATAAACAAAGACTGGTTGTTCGGGTATTTGAAAGAAAACCCTCTTGCCGAAGCAATCAATGTGAACGTGATACGCTACCAGCCAATCCATACCTAAAATGGCATCAAACTCGAGGAACTCTAAGACTCTAAGGTCGACAGACATCTCGTGGCCCGTGAATGTCACAATGCATCCCACACATACTATGTTAGGGTAAATCTTCTCACCAGCCGCCGTACTCAAGATCAATGACGTACTAGTCCTAACAGTAGACAACCTCAATCTATCTACCACACTACCAAAAATAAAAGACAGAGTAGAACTAGCATCAATCAAGACATACATCAAAGAATTGCAAATGCTGATAGTACCTTCGATTAATTGCTTGCTAGCCTCAGGATCTGCCTGTGTAACAGCTAGGGCCTGCTCCCTGGTAGTAACTAGCGTAGGACTGAACTGTGTAGCAAACGCTCTATGTTGACACTCACTCCTCTTGTGCACCGGAACACCGCAATAGAAACAGATTATCGGCCTTAGTGCCCTAGGCGCTAAAGATACAGCCTGTGACTCTGTTCTGGCTGTCTGCTGTCAGACCTTAAGATAACTACCCATAATCATACCCATAAAAGAAATCATAATATCTTATAAGTCTTTTATTCTTTTTAAAGTTTTTAAACCTAAAACACTCGCTCTGGTACCAAAATTGTCAAGACCCACGATCTGTGACGGCATGACCGACACGGAACCCCGTGTATATCCTCCCTCGACATCCACAGCATCTCGATAAGCCTTCTAATACACAACAATAAACACATGGACATAAATAAGATCATCATTATAAAACATACCCAAAATGACAACCAGAAAAAATTTTCTCCAAGTCCATAGTGTTCAAAAGTAAAAAATTATACTTAACCATAAGTACAAACCCATCTAAATGTTAAGTATAAGCATTAGGTGTTACATAATACAATTTATCAAAATAAATGCGAAAAAGTACTAAACACCTACGTCAAAAAAGTACGGGAAACGCTTCGCAGCTAAGCTTTCCCTTTCCCCTTCCTGTCCGATCCTGAAAAGATAAGGATGAGGGTGAGCTACAACAAGCTCAGTGAATGTTCTATACAAGTGGCAACATATATATGCATTTAATTAAAACATTGCAAGATCATTAAAACTATTTAAATAACATGGGTATAAGCAAGATTACATACACGCCAATATAATGCATCATGTCATAAACAAGACAATGCATATCATTTTATAAACATGCACATGCAACCTAAACACCTCCTGAGTAAGAATCAATACAAGGGCCATGCGTGCCGAAATCCATGCCCGATCGACTTAGCCAATCCAATTCCAAGAAGCACTAGAAAGCCACAAATCACCCTAACGCAACTCAATCCTCAATTGGCTTATTTGGGTTTATTTAGATCAACCACAAATCCTAAAACATACATGGTTTATACAAAACTGAAAATTAGTCCAAGTATGCTAACCAACCATGTTTAAACCCAAATCAAATGCCAATTAAGATTCTAAAATGGTCCTACACATGAGTCAATCCCATATTGCCCAATTTAACCATTTAATACCCAATTAACCCACATTTACCCCAATTGAATGCAATAAGTTGATCTAACCACTATAATACATGACATTCAATCATAAATAGAGTTAATTAGACTAATTGCAAGTCAATTTGATCAATTGACATCAATTAGGTCAAAATCCCCAAATTTGGGCAAATCCCCAAATTATATGAAATTTCCCAAATTACAAGGCCTAGGCCAAAATTGCATTACACCTAGGGTTTCCAGCCATCATGATCAGTAAATTGGACCACCATAACCCTACATTTACCTATCTATTCATCATACACTACATGCAAATCCATTGGCAAACCCTAAGTCCAAAATCCTAGGTTTAGGTCAATACACATAACCACTCCAATTTCTTGCTAGAAATTGAGGGTTTTAGCTTCAATAGGTTCCCAACGGCCTCTAATCAAACATACATAACATGCAAACCCTAACTCCAAGATGTGTTCTTCCAACACCCTCCACAAATTTTGGGATTCATGGGTGGAAACACACCATTTGGGGTTGTTCTAGGTTAGGGAAGGCCATTAGCATCATAAACAAGCATAAAATAGCCTAAACATGTAAACTCTAGGTCAAGAACCCACCAAATTCGGGATTCATACAAACCTTAGGTCACAATAAAACTTGCAAACACACATGAAAGAGATAGAAGAAAGAAAATGAGAAAGAAATGCAAACCTTAGAGGACTGTTGACAAAAAATGCACCGAAACCCCAATCTTCTTTCCCTTTTCTCCTCTCCCCAAGCTCTTTTCCCCTTCTACAAGCTTTTTCCCCCTTCTACAAGCTCTTTTCCCTCTTTCACAATAATCTAATGTGCAAATGAAAGGAAAAAAGGGTATATAGCAAGCCAAGTCACAAGTCGGGCCCACACAAAAAGGTATCATTTTTTGCATTTTACCCAGATGAAACACGTTCTAGCACCACTGAAACGTGTTTCAGTTTTCAAGATTTCAAGATTTTTCATTTTTTCACTACACGGTCCATACACATCGGAATTTCGCGTATAATAGGTCAATTTCTATGTAAAAATGCGTTTAGGACTCATTTCTAATATCCTTCCGCCCATTCGGGCACAAGACATGGACCTACGGAGTCGAAGCGTACAAATACACACATATACGCGTATCCGGGTACTCTATGGTCAAGATGGCATCATCTTAAGGTACGAGCGTTACAAGGCGGTTATGTGGCCCTAAAACTAGACATGAGTAAAGCTTATGATAGAGTGAAATGGGGCTACTTGAGGGTTGTTATGCTGAGGTTAGGTTTTACCAATGAATGGGCCGACTTGGTTATGAATTGTGTCACATCTGTAAGATTTTCAATCGTAGTCAATGGTAAAATGTGTGGAGATATAAGCCCACAAAGGGGGCTCCGCCAAGGAGACCCACTCTCCCTTTATATTTTCTTATTGTATATGTGTCGACAACTTATTTAACATGTTAAACATAGATAAGGATAGGCGGCTCTTCACAGGATTAAAAATAGCCAGGATTTGCCTTACCAGATCCCATCTTTCTCTCACTAATAATTGTTTGGTATTTTGTGTCAACCTATGCGGTTCATCACTTAGCTTGTCTCTAAATATACTGTGATAAAGTATATTTTGATGATCACAAACAAGTACTTTTCTGTGCTAAACGTGCGTTTATCAAGAATTCATCAAAGCACCTGAGGAAAGCAAAAAGCCAATGAACGACTCGATCAAGGAATTCAAAGCTCATATCCAACGGTCAAGTTTGTTTCAACTAAAGAACTTCAACGATCACATCTTGATTTCAAGATCACTTCACTTGGACGTTTCGATCAAACGTCATGTCTACATCTCTCGATCAACATTCAAGTTATTCAACTCCGCGTAAAGCTCTTATTGAAGATCTCATAATGAATAGTTGGATTTAACAGTTATGAGAAAAGAGAAATACACAAAGTATTTAAGGTATATCTTTCTCTAATCGTTATTGCTCAAAATGTTTTTCAAAACCATGCATAAATCATGTACATATGTTTTGCTAATCTGCATGTTTTGATTTCATATTTTTACTGTATTTCAAATGATCTACTACTATATATTTAATTTGAAATCTACCGAGTTTTTATTTGCATTTATCGTATATTTTTTCGCGAGTCAAAATTAATTTTCAAAGAGTCTTTCAGGACGCTAAATGAAATATCAGTGCTCTCCTGAACTTGATAAGTCAAGACGTTGATAGTTCATTAGGACGTTGATAACGTTCAAGGTTGAATTAAACTGATTTATCAGGACGCTTACTTGTATAGTAACGACTTCCTTTATTAGTCAACCTCTGAAGTTGTCAGGAAGTTCACTTAGCATCAGCTCACTGAAAGATGTCTTAAGTTCTTCAAAAAATGTATCTTTGAGGACGCTGATAGTGTTATAAGTTGAACAATCTATTAGAACACTATTTGGATAGAAGCGCCCTCAACTTTAGGAATCAACTTAGTAACTTTCAGGACGCTGATTGTCTTTCAACGTGCTTGTGTCTTTGTTTAAAATGTTTTTAACTGGTAGGACGCTTACATAGTTGTAGCACCCTCATGTATTATTTTATGTTTTAAAGGTAGGACGCTTACTAGGATAGTAGCGTCCTCATGCACTTAGTTGTTTTAAAAACATAGCAGGACGCTAACTGTGCATTAACGCCCCCAAGTTTAAGTAGTCTAAGTGACAAAGTAAGTCAGGACGCTTACGAGTTAGTAGCGCCTTTACTTAAGTGTCAGCTGGACGTTTATACGTAATAAGCGTCCTTAAGGAACAAAATAACATTGTTGATATTATGCGTTAGGACACTGATTACGGAATCAAGACTCTAATTCAACAACCGTCACTGTTCGAATAAGTACACTACATCAGTTTACTTTTTCAGAACAAACATTTGCATAGAGTCCTTTTCAGACTTATCAGAGACCTTTTCTAATACATGAAATAAGTTTTTCTAAAACTTTCCTTTTTCATGAAATCTGAAAAGAACCAGAATGTTAGTGAAAATTGCAGTTGCCATTTTCATATAACATTCTAGTCGTTGTGTATAAACGTTCATATTGTTTGAACTTCAAATGTCTAACGGTTATGTCCCACTAAGTCTATAAATACCAACACTTAAGATCCAACAATTTGCCAATCACTTTGTGTTGTGCCAATACTTTTTGAAAGTTAGTCTGTGTCAAAATGAATTTCATTTTCTAATCTTTCAAAGTATTTTTCACTGATACCGTATGCACTTAAATGATTTTCAAATTGATCTTATTTTCATTCTATCTTTGAAAATCTATTTGATCTGGTATCAACTCAAATTCTTAGCACTGATTCATATCCGGTATCATTCTTGCTGGAGATAGAATTTGAGAAATAGTTCAAGACATACAGTTATACTTGATTTCATATCTTAAATATTGTACTAAACTATATCAGTAGTTGGTTAACTACTGATCAGAGAACCAGAAGTTTTCATACTTATATTTTATATCTATTTTGAAAATTGTTTGTGTCTTTGATTTACACCAGTCCTCCGTGTTTTAAGTTAATCATTATTCGGTATTTATTATTTTCGAAGAAGCACTAATTTTCATTTCATATCATATCATTCATGTTTTTTGAAATTGTACTTGAGCAATACTGAACATTGAAAGGTAAAAGACTGAAGGTGTATTTCAACTTAGCATTACGTATTCCATATTTCATATCTTTGTAATGTTATGTAATGTGCTTAATTGTAAAGTGTTCTACTTTGTTAGAACCAACATTATTTGTTGTAATCCTGGTGTGTTTAGGTGTGAAACAACCATGTCAAGTAGGCGTGGTTCACTTAAGTGATTTCAGGTTTGAAATCACAACGGTTCTTCCTGATCCCGTAAAAGGAACATGGGTTCTTTTTCAGCTTAGAAAAAGGAAACTGGTTCATCCTCATCCACTAAAAGGATAGGTGTGTCCTTAACCTTAAAAATGATAGGTTATCTCTCAACCTTTAAAAGATAATCGGTTCATCCTTATCCCGTAAAAGGATAGGTGTGTCCTTAACCTTAAAAAGGATAGGTTATCTCTCAGCTTCTAAAAGAGAACCGGTTCTTTCTTAGCCCGTAAAAGGAACATGGGTTTTTCCTCATCCCGAAAAAAGGAAATTTGGTTCATCCTTAGCCTGTGAAAGGATAGGTTTGTCTTTAAATTGAAAAAAGGCAGTTGTAAAGGTTTGGTTCTCACCCGTAAGAGAATCAATTAGTGGATTGAGAAAATCCTAATCGGGAGATTAGGTAGTGGACTAGGAGTTGCCGAACCACTATAAACGTGTGTCTCACTTTTGCAATTTAGACTATGTTTGATTTTGCATCCATTTCCAATACACTCATGTAAATCACTAAGTTATTGAAAGATAATTTTAAAATTGACCATCGCACCCAATTCACCCCCCTCTTGGGTGGGACCAACATTTTGCAAGATCGAAACTAGGGATGCTAGTACTATTAAAGATATCCTCAAATCCTATAAGAAGGCGTCGAGATAACAACTAAACACAAAATGTCTTCAATTTACTTCAACAATAATGTCTTGCAAGAACAAAATGATGACTTTTAGAAGCTATTGGAGCTCAGTAGACGTGAAGGCTTTAATAAATACCTGGGTTTGCCTCCAATAGGGAAAAAGAACAAGATAAGAATGTTCAAAAATCTCAAATCAAGAATGTGGAATCATCTATCAAGGTCGAATGAACGTGTATTTTCAGCGAGAGGAAAGGAAATCTTATTGAAGGTAGTTGCCCAAGCTCTTCCAACCTATTCCAAAAGTTGCTACAAACTACCCCAATGCCTATGAAAAGAGCTTAACTCGATGATGGCCACGTTTCGGTGGGGATCTACTCAAAAGGGAACACAATTCATTGGAAGAAATGGTTACAATTATGATGACCTAAAGCTTTTGGTGGCATGGCATTTTGAGATTTGGAAGTCTTAAATAGGGAACTATTAGCTAAACAACCCTGGAGATTGGTTTAGAACCCGAGATCACTAATGGCTAGAGTGTTTAAAGTTAGATATTTTCTTGGGGAGGCAAAAAATCCTTAATATTCTTCAATGATTTTGAAAAGTATAAGTTAGGGCAGAGGGTTATTAAAGAAAGGTGTGAGATGGCATGTTGCAGATGAAAACGAAATCAACATGAAGAAAGACCCTGAATCCCAAGACCCACATCATTCAAGATTATCACACCTCAAAGTTCAACAAATGATAAGCCTATGTAGGAGTTTATAACAGAAAATAGAAAATGGGATTTGGAGAAGTTGAGAAGGGCGGTAAGGGAAAAGGATGTACTAGCAATTTCCCAGATTCAAGATAGACTATTATAACATTAAACAAGAAAAGACCAATATTCTATTAAAAGTGGGTATTGGCTGCAAAAAACTCTTCAAGACGAGGGTTCACAAGGATCATCTAATGGGCCCGATAGGTGCTAGAAAACTTTGTAGAGTACGCACCTCCCATCAAAGTTAAAGGCACGTTTTTAGAGATTTTATACAATATCCTTCCCACTAAGCTTAATTTGTGCTTGAAAAAGATAGTCAGTTACCCAATTTGTAACATTTCTTCAGAAGGGAGTTGAATCTCTAGGTCATGCTCTTGGGAGTTGTGTGCATGCAAAAGTTGGGAGGAACGCCCTTTGGAATTTTTGGATAAAAAACTATTTTCATTAATAGTGAATGGGATTTCAAGACTTTACTAGAGTCCATTGACATAGATCAAGTTGAAAAGATGATTACAATTTGTTGAAATATTTGGAATTCCAGGAATTCCCAACTATTTCAAGAAAGCAAGGGCATCAAGGCACATCCATTAAGCAGTGCCCTTACTTACCTACAAGAATATAAAACTATTCTCCAATTCCCAGGGAGGAAAAAAGTAGCAGTAGAGGGACACCTCCTGATAGAGGATTGTTGAAAGTCAATACTGACGCTATTGTAAAAGCTTCACTTCATTGGATTTGCATTGGAGTAATCATTAGAGATGACAAAGGCTTGCCAATCGCAACACTTTCTAAAAGGATTGAGGGGAGTTTCTCAATGAAGTCTACATAAGCTTTAGCCTTGAGAGTGTTGGTGTAATGAATTGGGTGTGACGGTCAATTTAAAACTTTTCGAATGACTTAGTTATATACATTGGTACATTGGAACTAAATGCACATACTAACTGTAAAGTAAAATGCATAACTAAAAACACACTAGAATTTATAGTGGTTCGACCAAGCCTACGTCCACTACCTAATCTCTCGATTAGGATTTTCTCAATCCATTAACCGATTCTCTTATGGGTGAGAACCAAACCGGTATACATGCCCTTTTACAAGTTCAAGGAAAACCTATCCTTTCACAGGTTAAGGATGAACCGTATTTCCTTTTTTCGGGATGAGGAAAAAACCATGCTTCTTTTACTAGATGAGGAAGAACGGTTTTCTTTTTACGGGATAAGGAAGAACCATTTCTTTTTTGCAGGTTCAGAGATAACCTATTATTTTACAGGTTAAGGACGAACCTATCCTTTTACGGGGTGAGGATGAACCAGTTTCCTACTTACAGGTGAGGATGAACCTTAACGTGATTTCACCTTAAAGTCATCAAGTGAACTACATTCATTTGTCCTGGTTGTTTCAATACATAAATACATCAGCATTACAACACAATAATAATGTTGGTTCTAACTGAGTAGAACACTTTACAATTAAGCTCATGTGCATAACTTTGCAGAGATGTATAGATTTGAATACATAATGCTAAGAGACATAGACATACAGTCTTTTACCTTTCAATGTTTCGGTATTGCTCAAGTGTAGTTTCGAAATCATGATATGATCTTTGAGGACCTTTGATTGAAACGATCTTGAACGTCTGATATGACCTTAAGTTCGTTGATCGAATCATTCTTTGGCTTTTTGCTTTTCTGAGGTGCTGAGATAGGTTTTTGATTAAAGCTCGTTAGCATCGAAAGAGATTTTGTTTGATCATCAAAATATACTTCATCAAGTATACTTAGGGACGGGCTAAGTAATGAACCGCTTAGGTTAACAGAGAAAAGTTTTTGTTAGTCACCCAAGAGGGGGGTGAATTCGATGTCTTGACTAATTTGGGTAAATTTTAAATTTTCTTATGTTATCCTTATTTTAGTTAAGACATTTGTTAAAGTATACCTTGTGCAAGAAATAAATATAGAAATTTAAATGCAAAGACACAAGATTTTTACGTTGTTCGAAAATCTAATTATCTACATCCACGCCTAAAGAAAAACCTCTCTAGGATTCCACTATCTCATATTCACTTACCGAGTGTGAATCAAATTGTTACAAATGCCCTTTTACAGGTTCAAGACAAACCCATCCTTTTACGGGCTAAAGATGAACCTTCTACTTCCTTTTGCGGGATAAGGAAAAACCTAAAATCCTTTTTCGGCCCAAGGATGAACCACTTGATCCTTTTCAAGAAAAAGGGTAAAACTACCTTGATTCGAACCTAGGAATTTTATGTGAATCAAATTCATTAAAACTTACTTGAATTGGTTGTTTCAATATTGAAACAAACCAAAACTCTAATTACAAATATTATAATGAAGCTCAAGATATAACAATTTCAATCAATACAAGATATGAAATTAAAGCTCATGGATTCAGAAAACTTACAACCATATACCTTTCATGTATCCATATTGTCCATTTGAATGATGTTGAAAAATGTGCATGATTAATGCAAAAGTAAGAACCATGGTTCTATACACAGAACCCCATTTTTGTTCAAATACACTAGAAAATAGTTCTCTGTTTTCGTCACGGAAACGCGTTTCTGTGCATTTTCCATAAATGCTAAATAATGAGGAAAGACGTTTCTTAAAGATGAAACGTATTCTATGTATTTTACAGAAATGCCCAAAAAGGAGGAAACACATTTCTTAAAGATTCCAGCAATGCCTAAAAAGGAGGAAACACGTTTCTCTCAAAGGAAACACGTTTCTGTGTATGATTTCAGAGAGCATTATTCTGGACTTTATGGAAGAAACATGTTTCTTAACAAGGAACGCGTTTCTACTTGACTCAGTGAAAATTTCACTAAGTATAAACACGAAACGCGTTTCTCAAAGAGGAAGCACGCTTCTATTTTCACAGAAACTTAAAACATGTTTTTATGATAAACTAATGTTATATATAATTGTATGAACTTTAAAACACTGTAATTGAAATACTTTTGAGATCAACACATTAATCTAAATCATTTTGATCAAACAATCAAATTTTGAGTTTTATGAAAACTGCTGACTTATCAAAATAAGTATGATTTTCAAAATCGTTTTAAAACAGATGCATGACTTTGGAAATAAATGGGCAACATAGAGACAAAAAAGATTACAACCTAATTCTACATATACTTGTAAGCTCTCATCCTTTATCATCGAGTCAACTCGTCCAAACTTTTGACTTTGACTTTGTTTAATCTTTTTGAGTTGACTTGAAATCACTTGAATCTTGTATTGGCCTTTTGACTTATCCTTGGTGCTGAAACATACTCAATTCAACCATTAGCACCATGGTTATATTATTTTTTAGCATCAAAACACTTAGGAGAATTCTAAGTGGAAAACTACTTAGGTCAACAAGTTTTTCATTGCTAGGGAGATGGGAATTCCACTTAATTGCTTGGCATGTGACTCTCTTTCAGTAGTTAAAGCATTGGAATCTGAGGAGTTTCGTATTGATGAATTCTATTTAATTATTGAAGACTGCAAAGGAGTTATGCAGGGTTTATTAATCATTCAAGTTAAGCAAGTCTTCAAAGAAAGTAACAGGGTAGCACACAAGTTAAGTAAGTTTGTACTTGGTGTATAATCGTTTGTTGCTTGGTTAGAGGAACCTCCCCCTATATCATTGTAGATGTTCTTGAAGAGGAACGTACTGCGAATAATGTGTTGTAATTTTGGTTATGTTAATACTAATTCATTAAAAAAAAAAAAAACTGCAAGTAAAATCTTTTGAAATCCATAGTTTTTTATTTTTATTGGATCATATAATTTTAATTTTGAGTGTTTTAATTTCTTAACAATAAAACTGAGTGCTTTAATAGTCAAATTATTTTTTGGTAAGGTCAAATGGATGATTCTAGTAAGTTCATCTTCTTAGTTGCATACTATGACATTAGTAATTTCTTTTCACTATTGTTGAGCCATAACCTCGGCGTACCGACCTGGCAGACTAGTTAGCTTATCAGTTCTAGCACACAATCGCCTAGAGATTCGAGAAGGGCGTCAGGTTGGGATACTGAGCAGTATTTTGCGAAAAGATGTCACCTAGGAATGAACAAAGCAAATTGATCAAAGTGTGTTAGCTTAGGATACCGAGTAGATGTGACGAAACTAAAGTGATCACTAGATATGGATCTTGCGGGACCCACTGTGCCATATACGGGATATTGAGCGTTGTCACAACGAGTCTGGCCAGAAGACCCCACCACTATAAATAGATCATTTATGACATCCTGTCGGCTATCTAAATCCTTATTATGCTATTATGGGCCCCATTGACCATCTCGACTTAGTCTCACCAACTTATAAGTTAAGAAGGCATCACGTCAAGTCATTTGACTCCTATTATTCATTTTTTACCCAAAATGATCAGTCGTGTAAGTTTGGTCAGTCTTCTGATTGTGATTCTTAGACAGTTTAAAGGGTCAAAATTTTAAAATACTGAGAATTTTAGTTTAAAATGGGCATCAAATCGATTGAGACGTCGCTACGAGTCTAACACAACTAACTACATCCAAATCGAACGTCAAACGAACCCGTAGTGCACAGATCAAGTCTTTAACGAGGGACACGCAAATTGAGAAAATTCCAATGTGTCACATCAAATTTCTAGATGCACACACAAATTGGACCACAAAAGTGCCCAATGCATGACTTGAAGTGATTCAACCTATAACAAATGTAATTTAAATAAAAAAAATTCTAGATGCACTCATGAGTTTGGTGAAAACCTACATGCAAGCCCTAAACTTTTCAAATTTTCTTAAAACCCGCTTAGTTATAAAACCACCTAAGCACTTGTCCCTTGCACTTCTTGTACAATTACTGCAGTTTGGTAATCCAGTCGACTGTTTTAGTTCTAGTCGACCGGATGCTTTAAGCTAGTTAGTTAATCAGTTAGTTTTTCAGTTAGCTAATTGGTTAGCTAAGTTGTTAAGTTAGTTAGTTACAAGAAGTTGTAGCTGAGCTGGAGCTAAGTTAGTTAGTTAGTTTTTTTCCCTCTCTTTTCTCTCTCGTGCACTATATAAAGCAATGTAACAGTGAAACAACAGCATATGAGATAGTTACAGTTCTTACTTGTTTTCTCTACTGATCATGATTTGTTCATGATCTTACTTACTTGATTGTTTGTTTACAAGTAATTTTTAGTTTTCAATTTGTTCATGGTATCAGAGCAACGATCTAAGGTTGCGCTGGATTGATTTAGTGATTAACACTAAATCTTGCCATTGTTCTTTCTATTCTTGTTTTTTGTTCTTAATATAAGGAAGATTGGTGTTCTTGATGAGATGGCTGAAGCATTAGGAAATTCAATCTTTGGATCTGGAAGAAATGCAATGGTTGAGGAATCCAGATCGTATGGCAATGGCAATCCAATGCATTTACAAAACTAAGATCATACCAACTCAGATAATCCAAGTATGATCTTAGTTTCTACACAGCTAATAGGTAATAACTATCTTTGATGGAGTAGATCTATGAAGATTTCTCTAGGAGCAAAGATGAAGTTAGGTTTCATTGATGAAAAATGTGAAATGCCAGTTGAAACTTCATCTGTTTTTGTCCAATGGAATAGAGTAGATCGTACAGTGACTTCTTGGATTTTAAATTCCATTTCAAAAGATATTGTTGAGGCCTTTCTTTACACAACATCAGTTAGAGAGTTGTGGAAGAAATTACAGGAGAGATTTGGAGAGTCGAATGGACCATTGTTATATCAGCTACAAAAAGAGATTAGCTCAATTTCTCAAGGAACTGTGACAGTGGCCCAATATTAGACAAAGTTGAAAAGGCTTTGGGATGAACTTACATGCTTGATGCCTATACCACAGTGTACTTGTGGGGCAGCAAAGCAAATGGTAGATATTACTTCATTTAATCACTTGATGCAGTTTCTAATGGGATTAAATGATACTTTTGATCACATTCGAAACCAAATCCTTGTAACTGATCCACTTCCAAGTGTGAATAGAGTAGTCTTGCGAGTTGAAAAACAAAGGGAAGTGCAAATAACATTCACTGATACAGCTAGTAATAGTGCTATGTTAGCAAGTACTCAACAATACAAGAAAGATGGAAGACCTAAAGGGGGTTATTATAAGAAGAATGGAAAGAAATCTGACAGGTTTTGTGAACATTGCAATGTGAATGACCATGTTAAAGAGACTTGCTTTTAACTACATGGATATGCAGATTGGTATAAGGATTTCAAGGAACAAAAAGGAAAGAATGTGAATAAGGCTATTGCAAATATGGTGAATACTCCCTTTGATCTTTCAGATGAATCAGGAAACACTAAGGGATCTCTATGGACATCTGCATTAGCTGAGATGGTTCAACAAGAAATTGCCAAGGCAATTAAAAGAAAATCAGAAACTGCAATTTGCTAATCCAGTCGACTATTTTAGTTCTAGTCGACTGCATGCTTTAAGCTAGTTAGTTAATCAGTTAGCTAAGTTGTTAAGTTAGTTAGTTACAAGAAGCTGTAGCTGAGCTGGAGCTAAGTTAGTTAGTTGGTTTTTTCCCTCTCTTTTTCTCTCCCCTATACTATATAAAGCAATGTAACAGTGAAACAGAGGCATATGAGAAAGTTACAGTTTCTACTTGTTTTCTCTACTGATCATGATTTGTTCATGATCTTACTTACTTGATTGCTTGTTTACTAGTAATTCTTAGTTTTCAATTTGTTCACTTCTCTCCACTGAGAACATTATTCCACACTTATTTATCTTTTCTTCATCTTCCTAAACCTCTCTTAAAGATGGACAAAGTAGCTAGAGAAGGGACTTGAGAGCTCCTCCAACCATTAAGGTAAGTAACTTCTGCTTCCCTTACCTTTTGCATTGCGTTTAATTCTTGTTGGTTTCCTTTTAGATTTTTAGTCTTGATTCTTACTGGTTTCTATGGATCTATAGCTCATTTTCTTGCTGCAAATAATGCCCACTGAGTTGTTAAACTTTCCTTGTACTTATGAGGCTAAACAAAACTTGTACACGTGCATGACGACCAGCCATGAGGCATGCTGACAGCCATGGCTGAGATATCTAAGCCCAAAGTCTCCCTTTCTGCCTTGCTTACAGCTCCAAAGAATTGTATGCACACGTCAGGCAAAACCATGGAGAGAATGAAGAAAAAATGAGAGAAAGAGGATATTGGATTTGTTTCAACAACCCATCTTTGGGATAGATTTTCTACCTACAAACAAATTCAATAAGTGGTGTGGGTTAGATGGATTAACAATTGGAAGATAGAGAAGAGATTTAAGGTTAGAAACAATGAGAAACTTGGAAAAACAGAATCTAAAAATGATGAGGAAAGTGGCTAGTTGAAATGGGAAAAGGATGACTGTTGCAATTTAATCGCCCAACTTTGAGGTGATTTTTCTCCTTCAAAATAAAATCCATAGGAGCTGTGGGTTGGTGAGATTTAAAAAAGGGAGATGAGGGAAGAGATTTGATGTGATAAATCAAGAACAAGGTGGTAAAATCGATGTTAAAAACGTTAAGGAACAAAGATTGTTCACCATGAAAAAAAAAATGATGACAGACAAGCTATTTGGAGCCACTTTTAACCCTCTAAATGGATTCAATTGAAGCTATTGGTTAGATTAATAAAAAAAATAGGAAATGTGGAGAGCATGAAAGAAAATAAAATAGAATAAATAATAGAGTGGCAAGAGAGAGAACTGGGCTAGAAAATGGGAAAAAAATCATGACCAAAAAGGCGGTATTTCACATCCGGTTGAGGAAGATGAGCATTTTGCGTCATCAAGACCCGAATTTGAGCCAACCCACGGGTCGGCCTAAACAGGCCCAAGAACCCATGTCCAAACCCTGATTATCCAACTAATGTGGGTCTGACACGGATTGACCCTTAAGTCCACATACTCCTTGGGCCTTATTTTGTGCAACTATTGGCCCAAACTTAGCCCACTTTCCATAATCACCAACTAATTTTGATTCCAAGAAGGCCTAAACAAATTCTGATTTACTAGGCCCAATTAATACAATTAGTATAAGACAAGGTTAAAAATGGAGGTGCCAAAAGTGATAAATTTATATATATATATGTATAGCAGGACTTTATAGAATAAAAAGTATAAGTAAAGGTAATTAATCATGTCATCAATTTGGTACATTTTTTTATTTTTTCTTCTTTCAGTGTTGTTTGTGGGTACCAAAGGTTATGTTACTGTTTAAACAAAATTCTTTGAACACATGTATATGTAGGACATTGATTTAGGAAAAAAGATCAGTTACTAGATCTTATACTATGCATGTGAGAAAATTAAATACTTAAACGAAAATAAAAGATAGTATCCTATGATCAGAATTTATTATGGGAAATTGAGTTGGATAATTGGATATGATAAGAGTTAATTTAAATTCCTTTACAAATACATTTACAACACCCACATATGAGAGTCCCCTCTACTAATATTATTAAATGGTTTTCACCCTAGAGGTACAGTTTGATTAGTAAATGGATCTACGATTTATATATATCTTTCTTTTTACCAGAATTTAATCTTCGTAATGATGGCAAATCTTAAATTTAGTAAATGAGGTTCATTAGTCTATCATGTATACGTAAGTTGGCTAAAAACCTGATTTTCAAATTGATAACAAAAAACTAATTATATTATCTTTTGTTTTTCTTTTTTAACATGGAATTTAAACATTTCCTAAAACAAGAAGAGAAAGACATAGTTAGTTTAGTAATGCTAAAATAACTCTATTTTTTAACACAATTCTCAACTTATACTGATTTAACATTGTTTGCTTAAAACATGCGAAACTACTTTTTTTAAAAAAATAGTTAAAGATAATTACACCACACACTGTCACGTAATACTTGAAAATTTTGTTTGAGATTTGAGTCTCCCTTTATTTTTCTAGTTTAGATTACTACCACAGGCATCACTAGATTGTATTATAAGTACAAATGTGGCCTCAATTGTACTTATATATAATAAAATTAAAAATAAATATTGATTTTTATAAAACATTGTTGGGTATGTGTTGACCAAAATAATAGTCCATATCAGATATAGCAAGTTCATTACATAAAATATAAGTTGGTATCTCACCCTTATTTGTACTGAGGCCTTTTGGAGTAAAACCTCGTATCTGGCTCAAAGGTGGTTAAGTTAGGGACAATATCAATTGGTACTAGTAAAGATTCAGGCCCACCCAACAAATGGTATCAGGGCTGATGGTTCGGCTGGGATGCATGTATGTCAAGGTAAAATACGCAGGTGTGCTCATAGTTGCAAATAGTTTCTCGAGTTGCTCTTCCTCCAGATGATGGCAACGGTTATATGATATGGAACGTGCAGTGTGATCGTGATGAAGCAAGATTTTGATCTAAGGTGGAGATTTGTTGGGTATGTGTGAACCGTTTGGAGTAAAACCCTCCACTTGGACCTAAATATAGTTAAGTTGAGGACAATATGGGTAAGAACAGAAATCCACCGTTTGAAGTAAAACCTACACTTGAAGTATGCATCAAGATTATTCTACTATTAATTATAGCTGAATTAAAGCTATAGTTTAATTAATTGAAAAAGTACTTCCTTCTTTGTTTTGCTTTATTTTATTTTCTTGGTCATGGAAAATATCAACACTATATATATTTCTCTATTCTTTTTATGTCATCTTTATGCAAGCCACATGCTAATTTATTTTATTTGGTGTGACAGAAAACATTCATAATTAATTTATTGAAATTAAGTTTCTTCTTTTCCTTAATAATATTTAGTTAATTAAAAGAAAAAAAGTCCACCAGCACGTTATATCAGATTCCTTGTCCCCCAAAAGTTTTCTTTCTTTCTCTTTTTTTTTTTTTCTTTTTTTTTTAAATAAAAATCTTTTGACTTAGAAATCCGTTATGGAGTAATTGCTTCAATTAGGGAAAGTAAAGAGGGAGACAAAACAGTACTGTCAGATCCAAGAAATTAAAACAAGTTGTTTAATGAAGGAATTAATTTCATTTAAGTAAACAAAATGGATTACTTTTTCCTTACAATGGAATAGTCAAATGGCCACCTTAATTGCCACTGACCCTTCTTCAATACTGAAGATCGACCTAATTCATGTTCTTAGCTTAAAATAAGCAAAATGTTGGCCAAGTTCTAGTAATCAGCGACCATCAGAGCTTAATATATACTTATATGACATCATAGAACTTTCTGCTTGTTTGATCAATAATTAAGCTTAGTGGTTATTTAATAGGCTTAATTTCTGCTTGTTTAAGCTCATCCATTCATGAATGTTAATAGGCATACTTGCTTATTTTTTATTTTATTTTTGGTTTTCCATAAAGTATCTGCACACCCTTTGGGTATGAGAGTAGTCTTTGTTCAAGATGAGAGTGGAATGGTAGACCTCTCCCAATAAGAGTACCTTAAATAATCCAACCCTGAAACTTTTATACAAGGACGACTTTGGGACTCAGCCCTTTTCCACTAAGCCAACCACTCGTCGGTTGGCAGGCATACCTTGTTTAATTAATATCAAAATAATGCTATACTCAATGAACTCTTTTTTCAATTACACCTATAGGAATGCACTCTTTCCACTTTATTCTATTAAGGACTAAGTTTATAGTTATGCACTACTAATGTATATATATTAGAAGTAACAATCCAGACACAAATTTATAGCTGTATATAACCTCAATATAAATTTATATTGTGGGGTTCTTTAATTTGAAGTAACTTCTTTTTAAAAGTGATATACCAATGATCTAGGTCACCAATTAGCAAAGACAGAGAGGTTTCCTTTCTTTTTTGGGGGCTAATCCACATGAGTGATCTTTATGTGTTAATTAAGAAAGAATGTTGGTTTTAAGAATGATTAATTAGTCATACTTCATTATAGAACTCATTTAATTTAGTGATACATTTTTTTATTTTTATTTTTTACCAAAAATTTTAGTGATACATTAATCTTAAGTTAAAAGCAAAGGTTGGCTTACATTATATAGAATACAGATACGACAGTAGTACTATTATTAATGCAAACTGAAGTGCATCCGTTTCCCAACTCCAATATGCTTAATAATTAGGTTATATATGGTATGCATGATTAATACATTTCAATATTAATTATTGAGGCTAATTACATTAATTACCATTTAGAACAAATTATATTGAAGTAAGAGCTCAGATGATATGTATAGCCCATTTAACCTGTAGTAGGATTTCATGTCAATATTGTTGGAGGCCACTATCACCTTTGCTCTTCAAAAATTTGTTTTCTTGTATATATATAGCTCTATATATACGTTTAGTTTGAGTAGTATTGATTGTGACTAAACTCAGAATCTCAAGAGAGGTACAAAAGCATTCTAAGAATTCTTCGGTCCCAGAGAAAATGACTAAAAGATTACTATTCAATATACGATAGTATTCAAAGAATTCAATTAAACTACTGACAGACTTCAAATATAATCTATTGAAGAATAAAAAAAAAACCTTAATAATTGATGATGAATGTGTAAGCAAAGGTGACATGCAATTTTTATGACATACAACTAATATAATATTTCCAGATTATATGGATATTCAACTCCCATATATATTGTTATTAATACAATTAATATAAGATATATAGTTTGAATTTATATAAAGTTCTCATAAGTACACAAGAAGGATAAATAGAACTCTAAGAAAGGCAGAAGGGAGGGAGAAGCACTACTGTTCAATTGGTTTCATTTAGATATATTAATGAGAATGCCTACTCTTATAAATGGACGCGCTAGCTGCTTATGATGAGTGACCAATTAAAAACTCAGGGTAATAATAGACGTGGAAGAAGATTTAAAATAATACTGATAAAGATATGATTAATTGTAATTTAAATGTTTAATAACCCTTGACAGAGCATAATGTTAAAAGTGGATTTATGTAGCTAGCCAACTTTATGTATTTAATTTGAGCGTATTTTTTTAGTACTCCTCAGCTCTCTCTCTATATATAACATATATAATTTCAATGATGCAGTTAACATATGAATCTAAGAAACAACATAAAAGCTATTATTATTATTATTATTTTCTCTATACTCATTAATTTAGTGTATAATTGGAATGCAAAGTAACTTCTTGAATTTTTTATGATCATCAATTTGAGGTGGTAAACGTACTAAACCACAGAAGGAGGTAATTAAACATTCATGGACCAGTGGGACCAAATGAATGTGCATTTGCCTGAAAAAGAACACCAGAGAATTAAGGTAGAAACCAAAGCAAGTAAAAAATATAAATATAAATATATATATATATATATATATATATATATATATAGAGAGAGAGAGAGAGAGAGAGAGAGAGAGAGAGAGAGAGAGAGGATCTGCAGCTAGACCCATTGAAGATCTGGAGCTTAAACAGATGCATAAATTAATGCTGCATCAACATGCACATGGCCTTGCTTCCTCCCCCATTTGGTTCATTGGATCACTAGCTTATTTAATTAATTCCTCTCAATCCCCAGTAAAATAAACAAATAGATAAAGGAAGATATAGCTAATTGCTTGCAATAATATTATATAAATATCCATAAGGGATCCAATGCAAAAAAAAAAAAAAAATGTATTAAAACTGAATGAATTAATATAATTGAAAAAACAAAAAGAAATTAAAAAATTAAGAAGAGAAAAACAAATCACACAGCTTCAAAAGTGACAAAATTAAACAACATGATCTTGATCACTAAAGCAAGCCAGTAAATAATAATTAACAAACAAGCTAACAAACATACATAGCCAGTAGTCCTTGGGAAATATAGTACTGTTATTACTTCTTTTACATAACAAATATCCATTCTTTCTTTATCTTCATATCTCTATATCAAACCATAATAGTACAGACACACCCCTGACAGCCCTGCTCGATCCATCTCCCTCGCAGTTGTCGTCTTCTTCCTGATCTTCAAGTAGTAGAGAGAGATCAAAGGAGCAAGTTCCGATAATTTCTATTTCAACTTCTGTTCTTGCATTTCTGCACTGCTCTTGGTGCTGTAAATGTTCAAGAACAACAAATTATAACAGTTATCAATTATCCCAAAAAAATAAAAAATGAAAGGAACAAGTTAATGATTTCATATAAGTTAATTATAACGACATAAATGAAAAAAAAAAAAACTCTAATTGGGCTTTTTCCAAAACAACTGATTTCTAACTACAAATTAAATATATGTAAGAATGCATCTTTATCATGCCTTGAAGATTTTCTGCTAGCTACATGCTCTTAATAGTACCTCATATAGGGTGAAAACAACACAAAACTTATCTGTAGCCATATGTTTTCCAGGGTTGATGATATACCCTTAATATATATATAGTGGCCTACCACTAGCTACCAATGACTTATTATTGGCTGGTTTTGTTAAATAATATTCCGACTTAATCATTAAGGCAGCTAGCTTAATAGCAATAATTAGTTGTCGCTCGATCACATCAATAATACGAATATCAACTACTTGTATTCATCGCGGATTAATATTACAAAGTAGTACTTACCAAGTCCAATTGCCTCTGAACCTTTCATTATTCGCAAGCGCTTGCATGATTCCACAAACATCCTAGTTGAAATCAAAGAGAGATTAATTAGTAACTAATTTTTATCACTTGAATTAATTAGCAACTGTCAAGACTTCTTTAGAGGCTCTCTAGATTTGGGTATATATATATAGATAGATAGTAGAAGTTAATTCAAATCAAATTGCTGCCCACGATTTACATCACACAAGGTTTTTTATTTTATTTTATTGTTATAGTTAGTTAATTTTATTTTGCATGCTTTAAAGCTTCATGAAAAACACAAAATGATGAAGAACTTACTCCCAAGGGACATCGCCGACAAGCATCCAATCGCCGTCCTTGTCTTCATAAGTCGGCAAGTATTCGGAACCATTCAATAAATCCATCAGCTTGCTCTCATTCATAAAATCCAGCATTCCTTGTGCCCCACAGTTTCCTTCAATAATTAACAAAACAAAAACATGAATTGTCTAACATATATATATATCAGGAAACAAAATAAAAATAAAAATAAAAAGGGTGGTAGAAAATTGAATTATAGATTAATATATATAGGTTATTTACCAATAGTGAAAGAACTGAACATCTTCCCTAAGGCATCAGAGAGTTCTTGGTAGCTTTCGTACATCTTCAAGTCTACCTTACGAAGGTAAGGTGCACCATCCATGCTAACCTTAACAAAAGCTGCACTGTTACTTCCATTGTTATTGCTTCCAAGCTTCTCCTCCTTGTCACTGGTAGAGTTGTTCTTCTGCACTGCCAGTATGTTCTTCCGGTATGATCGAACTGGTGGCCAACCCACCACTTGTGCTCTGAAATTAAATCCCACCACGTTAATAAATATACATATATATTCTCATAATTATTCAACTTTTTTTTTTTTAAATGCCAACCATCCCACATCCCCAAAAAGAAATTATACATTTATATATATATGTAACATTAATTAAACAGAGAATATATGGAATAAAGAAAAAAAAAGAGCAAATTTTGATACTTTAGATTCAAATCAATAAAAAAAACTAAATTTTATGAAATTGAAGATTGGTTCAAGTAAAATCAACTTTTTGATGCATATTCTACACATGAAATACAAGAACAATTATAAAACTAATAATAATATGTGGTTTTAGTTGCATAATCTTCTTTTTTTTTCTTATTTGTCATTATTTTGCACCTTAATTATTTGCCCACGTTCAGAAAATTATGCCAGAAAAAAAGTGGAAAATAAAAAAGGTAGCCACAAATATATGTATATTCATTCA